>JAZGTI010008925.1:2576-19508 GCA_036877585.1 Botia kubotai | reverse complement strand
TTTTTTTTTTAGTAAAATCTAGTTTAAAACACACATTTTTATGAGATTTTTTCCATTTAACTATTTGCACATGCTGTTTTCTTGTCACATAATAACAAAATGGCTTCTTCCACTTTGGTTACAGCAAACAAAAACAATTTTTTAAGTAGATATTATATAGTATATTCTTATACTGATATATATATATACATATATATATATATTAAAAACTGTTATGGCAAAAAATGCCATAACTGCTTAATAATTATATTTCATACTTTTAATTATGTGTTAATTTTATTTTAAATTTTATTTCAGTCATGTTTAATGTCACATTACAGACTCCCACTATATAATCACGCCAAAGACATAAGCACACGTTTTCATTGAGGGCTCATTTGGACTAATGCTGCTTTGTATTGACACATATAATAAAAGTGCCACCATGCTGCATCTCTGCCTGTCTCCTCCACCTTCTCCTTGCATGACTTCAGAGCTTCAGAGCCGAACCCACCCACTGTGACACAACCCTCCCGTGCCCAAGCTAACAGGAATGTCAGCTTCCGGGAAACGAGAGATCTCTCTGTTTGGCAGACAGGAGAGGAGTAAGTCAAATCTGCTTAAACTCATTAGATCCAGTGAAAGCAAACGGACGACCTCGTTCAATCACAGCTCTGGTTTTGTCTCCCACGCAGGAGATGCTGTCAGGTCTCTTAAAGCAAGCGACAGGATCGGCATTAACCTCCTTGACCTCGTCTACAACTTCCTGTAGCCCCTTGTTTTCATTAGCTTCAGCCTAATGAAGTTTTGCTTTGAGGGAGCGTCACTGTTGATTCTTGATTCTGCTCACAATCAATTCAGATTAAAGAATCCGGTTCGGCCGTTGCGTTCGGCTCTTTCCAGCATTTTATCCTTTGGGTTTAGACACACAGAGAAAGTCGAAACTTTGCTGCTTTAAACGCTATATTACTCTGCTGAATGATCCACGTTTGCTGATTGGTCTGGGGTTTGTGGAGGACGCACGTTGCTTTGATGATGAACCGTACAGGTTAATACATCCACCCCCACAACGTAAACATCAACAACGGAACGATTGTTTCCCATGAACCGTGAACTGCCTCCACACATGGACCAGAAGCTATTTAATCGCGGCGCAATTAGCGGGTTGCATTATTCACAAATCTGATAAAGCTTTCATTCTGCATGTGAAAACCGCATTCAGCCGCGTTGTAAACATAGCCAAAAATCTTTTCATCTCTGAGAGGATCCAGGTTTTCCTTTAATGTGGAGGAGCTTAAATCAATAGAGGATACAGTCGCACATTAGTCTTCACGCTGTGAGTTTAGCAGCTTTGAAACAGGAGCCGCTACCATGAAGGGAACGATGTTATGTTATGTTGATGCGTGTTGAGTATTGCAGCTTACATGTTTAACCTCCCCAACGAAACTTTCTCTTAAGTCGCATATCACGCGCATGTCCCTTTTTTCAATTTAGTTTGGCCTAATGCACTTCCTCCACATGCGATCCTGCACGATTCTACTCAACCGTGCGCTGCCTTAAGGTCCGCTCAAGGTCTCTTCAAACGACTCCCTGCTGTTAGATGTTCGCTACACCTGATCGGACAGGCATGTTCCATCCTCTCCTCGGCCCGACGTCGGCTCCCCATCTTTGATCCGAGATCAAATTAGACCCAGTAGCCGTCCGACTAATTGTATCACATTATCTCGTCATTGTTCTCTGCGTCCCTCAGCGAGGAGAGATTGCTAAAACCTCATCTGTCACATCATAGGGCCCTTATTAACCTCTGACCCCTGTTCCGTGTGGACGTACCCGGTTGCTCCTCACACCCAACCCCGAGCCCATTAACACATCGCTGTAGCCCAGAAAAAAACTATTTTGACGGGCTGTAATTGCCGCTAAGTGACGGTAGACAAAAGCAGCCTTTGTGAGCAAAGCTGGCCGAGCAAGGCCGACTGGGCAAACCTGTCCGTTCTGGGCTAAGATTTTCCCTGGATGGGACGTGAGACCCCCGTCAGGTCCATGTCCACGCCCACCTCGCGGCGAGGCTCGTTTGAACGTGAGATAATGAGGGTTTGGTTTTGGAGGACGGAGGCCCAATTACATGCTCTAAATCGAGGCAGCGAGCGCTGATTAGGTCATCGTGGCTCCATCCGGTTCTCCCCTTCCGAGCCTCCGAAACGACCTCCCGAAGGTCTGGGGTGCGTAATGAGTTTACGTTAGCTACAAAAGGTCAGGGGCCACTAAAGGTCGTGGCATTTCCTTTAGGGCCGCGCACAGAACAGCAGGTGCTTCCATGAGGTCATTACGACTTCGACTGCCAGTGATGGTTCATCCCGGCTGAAAATTTCCAGAAACAAGGTTGTGTTTGTTATGACAGCACGTCAGGGCACATTGGTTTTGTGAAGCGAGCATGTTAACACGCAGAGCGCCTTCCTCCTGAGAAAATGTCAGGATCGGAGAAGATCTGTTAAAACAGTTAAATATAAACTTGTGTATGTAATCGCCTGTTGGTTTTCATTTTGCGGCCCGGGCTAAATTGAATTCTGAGGTAAAGCTTGGTTTCCTGAGGTTGTCGAGGTATGGGACACAGGATACGTTCGTTTAAAAAATGCTGTTCAAAATTTCCAGGCCTATTTTTCTTCAAACAAGTTTCCCGTTTCACAGCGAAGTGAAATAGTTACATGGTACTCTTACGCCTAAAAATAATCTTGCGTTTTTGGTGTGCCAACTGTATTTTACAACTGTTAATAATGAAACGATACAGGAAGAAAAAGTGGGCATCCCCTTTCCTTTCAGTTTAGCTGCTCATTGTAAGTTCGCATGATGAGGACAGAGTCTCCCAGTTAAATTTTGTCACCGTGGTATTTTAAGGTCTGACGTCAGTTAAAGAGTCCAAGTGGCATGAGAGACTTTTAATACATGTCTCGTAGTCTGTCATTATGAAACTGGAAACCACCTATCAGAGAGGGAGAGCGACTGATGTGGGGATCTCTGCTTCTGTCTCCTCGATTCCTTCTGCCAGACATTTCCAAAACGACACACAGTCTTAGCAATGGGTGGCCAGTGAAGACGTCACCATGCGCCCTAGACGTACTTTAAATTAGAACGTATTTATATGTCACACTTGTATTCTTTATACTGCCTTTATGAAAATGACTATTTTTATGTATACCGGTATAGCTTAACTGTAATAATGGTAAAACTCTCATTTCGCAAACGAAAATAATGGAAAAGAAGTCATTCTGAGACATTTCTCGACAGACTCGCCGGGAGAATTCTGCTTTAGTTTCCTGTTCCTCAGATTTTTCTTTTTAAGCAAGACCATATTAATCCTGCATGTGTTTCCTCCAAGTTCAGTTACAAATCATTATAAGATCGAATGACCTCGTACTATGCCATCCACATTGACTTTATGGTCCTATACGGTCTTATGGGAATTAAAGTTGAGACTCAGAACATAAATTAGGACTCCGGTAAGTCATAAGAGCCAAAAAACAAGTAACATCTGGGCATTAAAAAATAATTTTCAGTTGTTTCAGAATTACGCCTGTCTGGACCCTGATGAATCTTTTGTTTTGACTGAAAGCTGAGCTCTGCAGAGGAAATGATGAAGACAGGACTGAACCCTCCAGTTCTAGATTTATCAAGTCTTTCTAAATCTCGATCAGTGCCTCTAGATAATTCACTCGAGATAGTTCTCCTCCCACAGTCAATCCTCACCCAGTCAAATCCTCACAGTATAGATGAACACCTGCACAACACAGTGAGGCTGTTGGCTAATTAAAGGCCTCTGACCTTTTCAAAGGGAGGAGAACCGGGTCCTGCTTTGGCCCCGTTAAGAGTGGTATCACCCTATTCAATAAGCCTGTTTCTGGCCCTGCTTGCTTGCTGTAAAATGTGTCTGTGGACTGATGCAAACATTACTGAAACAGACTGGATACTGTTAGACAACAGTGCTGCCTTTGTGTAGGAATTGTCAGAGCTGGCTCTTTCCTAACGCTCCTCCCTTTATTCTCAGCTGACAAAGCAAAGCTCCAAAGCCATGTGTTTCTACACAGGCAGCCATATGTTCTCAGAACGTTGACTAACATTCTCTAAGAGTTCTTTCAACGTTATCAAAAATGTTCTTGCGGTAACATTAGTAAAACTTTTTTACATTTTATATCATATATATTTTAAAACCATTATTCATAAAGTTGTTGGTGGAATGCTTTTAAAATGAGTTTAAAAAATGTTTAAATAACGTTCTTATGACCAAACAATAACTTTAATACAATCTCTAAAAAACAGGATGCACATTCCTAGAACATTCAAAATAACATTGTAACATTTTTGTTACCTAATGGAAATGTTTGGGAAACGTTCTTACAACCTAAAATTTTTAGCGGGGTTAAAAATTCTCACAAGTTTTGGAATTTTTGGTTTTATGTTGCTTAATGCAGAGGAGATCCTTCTTGGACAATCTGGAATGAGATGATTATTTTGTTTCATTTTGGATTTGGATTATTAAGTAAGTTATATACACACTGGATTGTAGCCCAAATATATGTATGCTTTCTATTTTATTTTTGCAGTTATTTTTGAAACAATATCAAATAAAAACACCAATATTATGTTTTTAACAATATCACAATAATATAAACATACAGTGACATTTATTATTAGCTGCTTGTTGACAGCTTTAAGTGCAAGGTAAATGTGCAAACATCAAATGGACTATAATTTTACACTGGCCTAAAGAACACAAGCCCAGAGAGGTCGCTTTACCTCATTTCAGAAACATATGCCAGTGGATTTGAATGCAGCGTAGCGGAGACTTGCTTTGCAGATATGGTGTATGATATGGCAAAGCAACTGTGCAAAAACATTATCTGGTGTGTTCATTGCATGAAACATGGCGGCATTTCGCATTTTAAGATCCAGACGACCCGCAGGAGCTGTTGAACCCACCAGAGCAGAAGCAGAACTTTAATGCACTTTGAATTACTCCCAATTTGCCTGGTTCAATTCGAAGAGTTGGTTTACTGTAACTTACTGTAACTTATTTTAAAACGAGTTCCGTACAATTTCTTTTCCCCTTTAATAGCTTGTATGATTCGTCACCTGTAACGGACCATCACATGAGCAAGACGACACGCTGTTTTCGCTCTGAAGTTTTAAAGGTTACAGTACATGGACCACTGGCAAAAAACGAACAACATGTAGATGGATTCTATAGATGTCTGCGCAGAACTGCAGAAGCAATTTCAAATGAACTACCCAAGACACTCAGAGCCCAATAACTTACTCCCAGGGCAAAGATAGATTTGGGGAAGCGTTTATTTAGGCAGATTGGTTTTGCAACTGGGGGATTTTTCCTGTCCAAATGAAAACCAGTAGCACTTGGTTTGAAGCCTTCATTCACTTTGCATAATTGCTCCCAAGGATGGTCTTTTTACTTCTGGCTTTCCGTTCCAGTATAATTCAATTTCACAATCCAAGCCAAATATTTGCAGTGCGGCCTACATTTCCACACTGAGCTGCGCGCCGGTCGGCGGATCGGGCAACTGCGCATTCCAGTGACACACAGAGTTATGGCCTGAAAAGATGATTGACAGCTGCGATCTGACATACGTCTTACTGTTATACAATGTTGTTTTGACTCTCTTGTAAAACGGTGCTCTTGTATTTGTTTAATGGACCATTCTTTGAGTTTTTCTGTGTGAACCGGACTGTAAAATACATTTAAAGGCACACTGCACACCAAAATGATTTTTTTACCACTCTCACCACACGCCCTGTGTTTTATATCAGTGAAACGTAGGAGAACATTGGCAGAATGTTAAACCTAATATATGTCTCATATAAGCACAATGTATGGAGATTTATACCACCAATATAAAACACCATAAATATACCTATTTTAGTGATATCTGTCAGATAACAGGAAAATTTTGGTCTGCTTTTGCAACCAGTTCACTATTCATTTGTTGGTCTGGATATACGACTTTACATAATGAATAAACTTTAGCTCTGTTTCTTTTGATTACATTTTACACATATATATATATATATATATATTTTACACACACACACACACACACACACATATATATATATATTTTACACACACACACACACATATATATATATATTTTACACACACACACACACACACACACACACATATATATATATATATATATATTGTATAACTATAGTGAGACAGAATAAAATGGCTCTCAAAAAGCACAGTGTATAACAAGGCTGCAGGATTTTCCGTCTTGAAGTAGGTCATGCGACAGGTGAAAGACTCTGTTTGTTTACTGGCGGTCGTTGGCCATCTTTTCCACATAATTAGATGACATCTATTCCAGACACACAGCTGGCCCTCACAGAGACTGCCTGTGTCTCTGTGTTGATGTGGAGCTGCTATATCTTCACCACGACCCAAAACGGGACTCAGAGCTTCCTGTGTTGAGAGACTTTTCGGGTCTCCTGGAGAGAACAGCGCAGATCTGGAAATGTTGAGCAAAGTTTGGGGAACACCTCAGGCGACGCCCTGCGAGGCTGATTCATGCCGCCGCATCATAACCGCGGCATGCTAACCGTCACGCCACTTCGTGTCACCTCTCAACATGTGCATGCGATTCCATGCACTGGAGTCGCATCAACACTCAGATTTATGTTGTTAGCTGACGCAAACTGTCTTTGAAACGTTTCGTAAATCGCGTTTGAGGTTGTTTCCTTTGCGTACGTGATGTTTATGCGCCTGCTTTTTCAAAGGCATGTGTGTTGCCCAGTCATATCTAAGGAAAACATCTGCAATTCAACAGGTGCTTCTTGGCATTCAGATTGTTCCACGTCTGGAAAACATCTGCATAGGTGGTCTCTCTCTCTCTCCCTCTCTCTCTCTCGTGCTCGCTCTTCTGTGCTCTCCAGGGTCCGAGCAGAGAGAAGGCTGATTGTAAATACGGCAAGGACCTCAGAGTCCGAGAAACAGCCATATATTTCTGGAGAAGAGAGGCTGGCTTTTACCAGAGCATATTTTTATCACAGAAAGCCAACACGGATAGCGAGTCGCACAGCTGCTCCTCTAATTTGTTTAAGCATGTACAAATAGGCCGGCCCACGCAGGCCAAAAAAAGTGAGAGTCGGTTTTGCTCAACATGGCATTTTTGTCTGACCAGAGGAGCGAGGCGATGTTGCAAAAAACAAACACGCTATAACAACAAAAAAGATGGAGTGGTCCTGTCACAGTCAGCAGGTTTCTGCTGGGTTGCCACATAAAGAGTCTTCTGGCCCAAAAGCTTTGAAGATCCAGAATTATCAAGTCACACACTTCAAATTCATCAACGTGAAAAAGAAACGCAATACCCGGATTTGGGAAACCTTACATGTTTTGAAGCGTAGAAAAAGGATAATCTCGGTTTCAGAAGATCTTTGGATGGAACCCACAGAGCCTGCTGAATGATTTAAGTCATGGAAAAGATATTTATAACAAAGCCATTCTATGTTCCTTATCCTGGGAAGGATTAGAGAACAAATCTGATTTGGCCCTACCTAAGAGCATTGGCTATGAAACTTTATGGATAACAGTATCTCTCCTGGGTTCTTCCCCGTAATGAGTCATTCCCAAATCTGATTCCGATTTGTTTTTCCTAAGTAGCTTTAAAACACATAATTCAATTCAAGTTGATATATATAGTGCTTTCACGGTTTGCATTGTTGCTTTAGAAAAGTTTTAAAAAACTAGTTGAGACAAAAAAAACAGGACAATTATAAAACACATGGTATTTACATATATGCATTTGGCAGACGCTTTTATCCGAAGTGACTTATGGTGCATTCAAGCTATACATTTCCCCAGTATGTGCATGTGCTACTCAGGAATCGAACCCACGACCTTTGCGCTGCTAACAAAATGTTTTACCACATAAGCTACAGGAACACATGACATATATGGTGTGTCATAAAATACATGATATTATTGCAAATGTATTCACAAGGCACACATGTGCACTGCTAACCGTACATATAAGCGTTTATATCATTGTGATTGGACGCAAGTATTGCGGCAGTTTTCATAAACATCAGCGGGCATTTCAACTCTAGCCCACATTACAGTTCATGTCCTATTGCTTTTTGGAAACTTACACCCATCGATGGACTCCAAACTCTCATACACATAATTAGGCTTGTTTAAAAGCAGATTATAGGATTCACGCATAACTACGAGGTTGGTAGTGACGTCTGTCAAACTCGGCGTCCGAGTAAACTTAGAAACACAGAATATAAATGGAAAAGTCAAAGTGGAAACTCTAAACATTTGCTCTTCAGAAGTCGGAAAACAGGTGCAAACAAGCTTCCCTTTAATCTGTCCATCTCGTATTCACTCCTCCCCTCAAACAGAGCGTTCTTTTTTTCGGAAAGGGGGTATCCCTCCGTCAGAACGCTTGTGTTCTGTTTTGCTTATTGTATAAGACGGAGCAGGAGAGAGGAAACTGTGTGTGTACGCAAGAGGAAAAATGAAAGGAGAGGAAAGGAAAAAGAACGACATTAAACCAGAACGTCACATCATAAGACTGTCCTAACACACCATATTTGCTCAAATGCAACGATTTAGCCATTGATACTACGAAACCCGCCAAGAGCTCTTTGTGGGCTTTGTACACACTGCAGCAATTTGCGGTGGAAATCCCCCTATAGGGTTTAGAGTGCCTAGAACATACATATATATGTATATACGCCTGAGCGGGGTTTCCCCATAAACCCTGTCTAAACAACATGTTTTAAACACTAAACTAGGTGCTAATGAACTGGGTCCCTACAAAGTTTACTTTCCTGGGTTGAGTCCCATCGTACAATGGCCTCATTCAGTGGCTCTCAGCCGTGGAAAGTGTCTGTAAGGTAATCCCATAAGAGTTTCGCGAGACCTTTTCGATTTTTCAATATGTCTTTCTGCTGTGCTGCCTTTCGGCCTACGCCAACTGTAACACTAACATACCTCGGCTGATACCACGAAACGCCGCTGATATTTGCATGAGGCAAAATGGCACCCATTCGCAAATAGCTGGAATATTCAACGGTATGGGGAAACAAACACCTTCACCTTTTCTGCCCTGTTGGTCACCTGGTGCTCCAAACTTTGGCCCCTGCCAGGACTCCTCACCGGGCCTCGGGCCTAAAACAGAATCAAACAGCCTTTTTAGTTTTCCTAAATGCATAGACAGGTCAGAGCCTGTTTCTGTTGGGGATAAATGAGAAACGTAAATTGTTTTAAGATTTTAGACACGTACTAAGAACAAGCTGAAAGACTTATTTAGACAGGTAGAGACCACCTGGCTGACATGTAAATGGACCAAAATGTTTAGTAGTGGGTTTTTATGAAATTAGTCTTAAATAAGAAATTAGCTTTGAAGCTAAATTTAATAAACTAGCTGAGATGTATGTAGGCTTTCACACTTTAAACGGTTAACCCTAAACCCTTCTTAACCCTGGGTAAAACTAATCATGGGTTATCTCAACTTTAGTTTCACATTTTCCATGTTTTACCCTGGGTTAATAATATTCAGGTTCAGTGCTTTCACACTACACCTGGACTAACGCTCTTATTTACTCTCATGTGCATATTAATGACATATGCATATGCGTAACACTGATTGGCTCTTTTTTGCATATTATAATGAAGTCAGTCATGCTCTGGTAAACCACCACAAACGACTGCGCAAACACATTCGGACATACGCTTTCAAATCCAGGGTTTAAAACAGTACTAACCCTCCTTTGGATTGTAACGTGGATGTAGACAATATAGACATGTTGTGCCAGCTATAATAACATAACACACGATCAACACCCCGGACTGCTTGTGTGTTTAGTTATTTGAGACATCACATCTGTTCATAAACAACAACCTGTGCTCTTTCAGCGACCAAAGATTACACATACATAAAAATCCCTTCCTGGCATGCGAGCAGATACAAATGTCAAATCACGTAATACACTGACTTTTATTTATCTTCAGTTTGCTGGAAAACTGTGTATCTTGGCAGGGCGGGGCACACATCTGCACAGGCGAAAAGGCGCAATCTTTCTGGCAGATGATCTCCTTAAAAACATATGGACCCAGCTTACATTATCTGGACCACAGAGATGTAAAATATTACCTGTTCGGTTCTGTACTGTAAACGGCTATACAGTAGCGCCTCTATGAAGCGAGAACATGCGATAATTCAGCAAGTGATGTTCTTCTCCAGAGCTGTTTTAGATCTTTTGGGGTGATGAGAAAAGTAAGGTTGGTCTTTGCGTAGGACAAGCCATATTTATGGCTTTCTAACCTGACAAGCTGCAAAGTTATATTTAAATCAGATGGTTCCATGCGAGCGGAGGCTATGGGACTTGGCTGATTTTAATGGAAAGTCGAGATCTGCGAGCGGACGGAGATAATTGAAAATGCATGCGGCCCTTGGATTTTTCTTACACATTTTTTTTCGGAATCTGTGTGTGTTTATGTTGTGCGTGCGTGTGTGAGAGGGTTGTCGGTGTGTGTGTAACTCAGTTTTTTTGATACACCTGGGCAGGGTAACATTTTCATAAGCTCCACTGGAAAGATCTACACGCGGAGACGGTTTGCCTTTTAATAACCTGACAAAGGCTCCACCCATAGAAATAAACAATTAATTATGGAAATAAAGAAGCCATTCATTCAGAGGTCAAAGCTCTGACATGGAGACCCATAACAGTCAACAACCATCAGTAAAAAGTATAAATGTTATAGAATTTTTCTATCAACTATTTATTTGCAGTTTATTATAAATACAATAGAACGTACTTTGGTTTACTGGCATTGCAAACTGCAGCACGTCTTCAGTAAGTGGAGTTTAGGAGAGGGCGTGTGGTTGCTAAATAGTGCAAGTTAGCCAAAACCGATGGCGCTGCCAACATCACATTAATCGTCAAAGGATTTTACTGCATATTATTCAAACATATTCTCCAAACCTGACCAGCGTGTTGTGTTTTGTGGCCAGGGTACATCGTCACTGACCAAATGGCTAGAGTGTGGTATCGCAGGTACGAAACCATGATGGACTGTATCAGCGCCAAGCGCGCAACCTCTCCAAACTTTGCGCGCGGCTCAGAAGGCCGCCGTGAGCTGCGTGCGAGAGAAAGGTCAGGTTCTAGTCGCATTCATAAAAAATAATGAAAGCAAGAAAGAGAGGAAAAAGGCAGCAGTCCCGCGTCTCATGAATGGACCATTGTGATGCGTCAGTGAATGTTTTTAATTCCATTTGATCCCGTAGTACGCCTGCTAATTGGTGAAGCGTGTTCCGCAGGTCAGCGGAAGGTTTCTCTTTTCACGTGCGCACACTGAGCCTTCTGTAGACGGCCGTGCGACCAAACGGCCGTGCAAACAGGCACAGGGGACCGTTTGGACAGTAAGAGTGATTTACCGCCTCGCATTGGTCCGAAATAGCTGTAAATCTGGCTAGTGGAGATTCTTTTTAAACGGAATCGTTTGTGGTTTCCGCACCGTGTGACAGAAATGATGCTTATGTGAACAGCAGGTGACATGACAAGGGTTCAACTGTACTCTGACCCCCCCTCCCCCCTTTTTGTAAATTTAGCATTACTGGATTATTGCCCAATCTACGTCCCTGCAAATGCCATAAGACAGAGCGTTTTTCTTTGTTCGACCTGTACTAATGCCACCATCAAGGTACATGGGTTTGCTTATCTCGAATAACAAACATTCGGATTGTGATCTGGTCTTTAAGTGAAAACACACTTCCACTGAATGCGCGTCTGGCCGCAGTGTTTGCATCCTGCGACTCCAGAGCAATCACTCACCATTTCACCTCTATCTCTCCTCTGCTTTCTTATGAGAGACCGAGGTTGGATTACCGATCTAATCAAAAACAGGTGCTTTCATAAGCGTCAGTTGCACGCACACGAGAGTAAAGGCGGAGATGCCGCAGCCATGAAGCAGCTGTGTTTGCGTAAGGGTCCGTGGCTCTGACTCACTCGCAGATATATACTGCCACCATGTGGTTTCTTTATGACTTACAACACTTCACAAGAGGTCTGTAATACAATGCTATGGATTGTCAACATGTTTGTACACTGCAAAACTTATTAAGATTGACAGTATTTAAGAGGCCAAAATGGATCTATATAGGAAACTATAAAATATCAGCCAAAAGTTAATCATAAAGCTTTTTTAATCCATTGTGGGAGATGTTTTTTGATGGGTCATGATGGGTTTGATAAAGGGTATGAGGTGGTCCAAAAATGAAGCATCTTAAATCAACAACAGTGATACATAATAATGAGCAATAATGGAAGAAACGAGCCACAACTGATGGAAATGCTTTCTGTTGAAAACAGCAGTTTTCTGGGAAAACATAATGGAAAGAACAAGGCCATGGATGGACGGATGGATGGATGGACGGACAGACAGACTGATTGATCAGAATAATATAGACACAAAATGATATCACACTAAATCTATAACCTGATTTAAACACTAAATCTATAACCTAATTCAAATACTAAATCTATAACCTGATTCGAACACAATTTATAACCTGATTCAAATACTAAATCTATAACCTGATTCGAACACTAAATCTATAACCTGATTCGAACACTAAATCTATAACTTGATTCGAACACTAAATCTATAACATGATTCAAACACTAATTCTATCACCTGATTCAAACACTAAATCTATAACATGATTCAAACACTAATTCTATCACCTGATTCAAACATTAAATCTATAACTTGATTCAAACACTAATTCTATCACCTGATTCAAACACTAAATCTAAACCTGATTCGAACACTAAATCTATAACTTGATTTGAACACTAAATCTATAACATGATTCAAACACTAATTCTATCACCTGATTCAAACATTAAATCTATAACTTGATTCAAACACTAATTCTATCACCTGATTCAAACACTAACTCTGTATCAGGGTGCAGTGTATGAAGTACCTGAAGTTAATCCCATTCTCTAAGACTATATTCAGAATAGCATTCTACCATATTATCCGGATTATTGCTTTCTGGATGCATTCAGTATCTAGATAATCTTTTATTTTGCCAAAATGTGCTGTGAAAAACTGTATCCCACAATGCAATGCACTGAGTGAGTGGTCTAATGTTTGGCTTTTCAAGAAGCGTAAAACTGTAAAATCGACAAGCGTATATCTGCTACGAGGAAGTTTTGTCTAAGTATGCTAGCACACTAGACTATACATGGTCTGTAAGTGAGCAGATATAGACTAAAAGCCTCCAAACTCTTATTTCGATTATTTATCTTAGCCTTTATATTTATTATGCAATAGTGACCAATAACTGGACAACAAAACATTTGTTTGTTACTTTTTTAATGAAAACAATGTTTTCAAAAGAACAAACGTTTATGTTATACGAAGAGAGACATTTTTCCTTGATTTGCTTGTGTTTTGGCCCATAGTGTCGTACTGTGTGTGGTCTGGAGCAGGTTCTGCTGGAGTGTTTTCAGCATGGTACTGACGATGGAGTGCCAGGTGCAGAGGGTACCACCTCCCTGAGGAGAGAGAGATACACATTTGGTACACATCCTCGCTCCTCCATCCTCCAGCCCATGACCTTGAAACCAACTGAGGTTTGATTGGTTTCCGGTTCACGGCTGAAGAACGAAGGAGCGAGAAAACAAGGAAGCATCAATTTGACTTTAGAAGCACCCACTGATATTTACTTCAATCTAAACAACAAATAAAAGACTCTGGCCGTGTAACTACCTTGAAACGGATGTTTTTGTCCAAGAGGCATTTATAAAAACCGCAAAAACAGCGTCACACTTTTCAAGAAATCTGCTTTAGGACACATCTGTAACGTGAACATTGGGTCATTTATCCTTCTTTAAAATGAAATAGGATGCATCTTTAAATGTACAATATTCCACAAAACGTCTGCACGTGGTGTTTAAACAATGTTTTAAAAAACTTACCAGCAGTTGCTTCAGGTAAGACACAGGATCTCTCTTCGGGCCGCTGCCATTAATGGGCAATTTCACAAGTAAACCAAGTTTGTAATGTCTACACTAAAAAAGATTTATAAATTTTTATAATCCGGCCATATTTCTTTTTTTCACATGTGGAAGCCCCACGGTATAACCCAACCAATTCATCTTGCACTGAGAAAACAGGGCCTCCACTGTCTCCCTTAATCCCTAATTCAGAAATCAGAAACTCATTTTCTAGCATGTCCTGTATGTTTGGATGGCGTTGCATAATTTTGCCCTGCTTTTTTTCGAATTCACCTGCAGGGTTCAGACTGAAAAAATAAATTTCGTCATTTTCAGAAAGTTGATCTTTTATTGGTTTTATATTAATGTGTTGTAGAGGATCGATACAACCTTGCAATTTAAGTTTAGCCAGATCCTGATTATTATTTATCTTTTCACATTGAGCCAAATAAACCAAACAATATTCCAATGTAAAAAAAAATACAAATATACTACAATTATTAAGATCCTCTAAAACATGACAGGCAGTGACAACATTACCAGATCCAGAATAATAACCAAGGCCTGTACTCTGCTTTTTCTGCTCATTGTTTGGCCGGATAATTATAAAACATGGAAAATTCCACCTCAATCTAACATCGTAATATTGTATATATTTTCCTTCTTTAATACAGATTGGACTATGGGTGGGTCTATTAGATTTTAGATCTTTAAAAACACCCATGAGCGTGTCAGCATCTCTAAAATGTAAAAATAATTTCATTGTTTTATTTCTAGTATTATATTTTTTAACAATAACTGAATCTTCATTATTATCTTTAAAGTACGACTTAATATTTAAACTTGTGAAATTGCCCATTATCTAAAACAGAAAAACAAAGAGGAAGAAAAATGATTCATGTTATTGGTAACGATTGCATTACATTACTACCTGTAATTATTTATATGAGAGACATGAGCTAGCTATCACACCTTTTGCTCTTATGAATATTTTAAAGTAAAACATATTCTTAATAATAACAATAAATTTAGATGACTACTAATAATATAAAGCCATACCGTGTAGAGGTTGCTTTCTGATATTATGGCAGCAACAAAGAACAGGCGGAACTCCTGGTGATTTATAGAAGCTCTGATTCTGTGGGCGTGCTTTCACAGAAAAATGAAACTCATCACTGTATTTTACAGTAACAGAATGAACATTATCTGTGCCTTTACAGTATGCAGGTAACAGGGTGGAACCGCTCTATAGTTTCTGTCCACATTCCTGCTTGATTACTGGTACAGTTTCAACACACATCAATATCAGCTAATATGAACAGACTGGACAACTTTTAATACGCAGTATAACAGCACCGGACATTTTACCGTTTATATTACTTTGGTTTTCATATTCCGTCATTTCAAATAAAAAACATGATTTTACAGTATTGCCCTGGTATGATCACGACAGTACAGCTAGAAGTACACTGAGATACTGATACAAAAACATCTGCCTCAAAATAAATACCTGTCATATCTGCTTTCTTTGGTTTGTGTGAGAAAATTGTCAGACGAAAGGGGTCGAGTTCGGTCTCAATGTGTTTTAAAGCTCATGTCAACAGTTTCTTCATGGTTTATGTTTATATTTTAATTTGGAATTAAATGTTTATGAGTGCTTTCCATTCATCAAAAAAGAAACAGAATTCATTTCACTTCTGAACAAAGGAAACAAAGAACAGGTTTGACAAGTTGAGCATCAGCATTTCTTGTAAAGGCTGTGTGTTTATCTGAAAGGTGACACGCAAATTATGAATCTGTTCTATTCATTTCTATTAATAGGTTCGGTAGTGAATTAGATGCTACATGAAAAACACGCCAACACGAAACAGGTAAATCCTATACAAGAAATTTAATTACACAAGTTAATAATCCATGTATTGTGCAGGTTGTTTAAAGGCTTTACACACATTAACATCTGAGGGCAGAAAACATTCCTCAAAGACAAGGATAAAAGAATCTAGATATACATATGCAAACAAAGCAAAGCAAAAGTTACTATCAGAGGATTCACATGTGGCACATATATGTGGGTCTTGCTTGTGGTGTTTTCTTGATTTAATTGGCCACTTGTTATTTGATTGTAATACGCCCAAATTTGTGTGTGTCCAAGCTTCCCTCTTGCCATACATGCACTGTTTACCAGATACATCTGTATTGCTTTACTATTGAAATTCCAGTTATCGTCCACTAGAGGGAGACAAACATTTCCCACTTCTGTATAGTATACGGAGAATCTTCTTACAATGGTGATTCTGAGGACTGTCCACCGGATGGAAACAAACAAACATCTTTTTTGACTCTATTTAAATGTCTTGCATTGTTTAGTAGTGAGATAATTAAAACACAAACGCATCTCAGACTTTTACACTTTGCCTCGAGACTAGACAAATACCAATAAGTCATTTACCCAGTCATACCTGCAAGATGAATACACTTCATCTTGCATACATACACTTCAGATGAATTAAATATTTTTTTACAGTTGTTACATTATCTTACAGTACATCAACAGCAACCGCTAAAACAAATTCTGTTCATGGAGCAAAATGTCTGCATTCATTTCAAGATGAATGAATGAAAAGATGAAGAACAAAAAGCCGTGATACAATGTTTCCGACATTTATTCGAGTGTTAATGTGTTTAAGTCGCTGAAGCCACAGATGTAACTGGAAATGAGAATCTTAAAAGCCTTCTGAAATCTCGGATAGAAAAATCCATAAATCAACGGGTTACAAGTGGAGTTAAAATAGCCAAACCAAACCAAAGCATCGAAAACATGCACAGGAGTCACAAAATTAAGGAAGGGATCAATAGCAGTGGCAGTAAAAAAAGGCAGCCAGCAAAGATAAAACACTCCCATCACGATGGCAAGAGTTTTAGCTGCTT
>JAZGTI010008924.1:0-19508 GCA_036877585.1 Botia kubotai | reverse complement strand
TCTGACAGGAGTATTGGAGTCCTCACGTATGTGATGCTGACAGGTATCTCTCCATTCCTGGGTGATGATAAGCAGGAGACCTTCCTCAACATCTCTCAGATCAACGTCAGCTACACTGAGGAAGAGTTGGAGCACCTGGACAGAGCAGCCATTCATTTCATAAAGTCCCTGCTCATCAAAGAGCCAGAGTGAGAGAAACACTCCACCACTCAAAACATGACATGTTTATTTTATGGATGCATAACTAATAAATTTCTAGCCATTACCAATAAATTCATGTTATAAAAGACTGTGCATTCCATACCTGGCCGTTTAAGGAAACTGGTTGACGCCACCGGTACTTAAGTTGAAATTTAAAGATTTGCTTTCATTTTCCTATATGAGAAAGTACATGTACAATTACAAATCATTTTGTATTAGAAATATAGACTTCATTACCAACTTTTAATGCCTAGTTACTTTTCACCCATCCAGTGTTTTGCATCCCTTGTTCATTCAAGTGACTTGATTTCCTCAGGAGTCGTTCCACTGCAGAAGACTGCCTCAAGCACCAGTGGCTTCAGATGAAAGAGGAGGAGGAAGTAAAGGGGGAGAGCACTTCCGAAAGCATCTCTGAGCCTGTCAGCCCCGGGACCTCCAGCCACGATGAAGAAGCAGAGGAGGAAGACAACAGTCAGGTGACGGAGGAGCTCATCGTTATGGCAGCCTACACCCTGGGCCAGTGCCGACAGTCCTCTGATAAAGAGAGTCTGACCCCTGACCAGAAGGCCATCTCCAAACGCTTCAAGTTTGAGGAACCCTTTTCAGCCCTTCAGGAAGTTCCTGGAGAATTTATCTACTGATTCATGCCCAGCCACATAGCTGCTACTCTCCCAACTAATGCCGCACTTCAGACAAGAAACCTTCTGTTTTGTCTTTTCTGTTCACTCCCCTCATTGTTTGAACTTTTAAGCCAAATGTCTTTTTGTCTTTTGTTTTATCTTGCTGATTGCTCTTTTTTTCTCGAATGTTTATGCTGCTTTATATGTACATGGTTATGTTACTGAGAACTAAGCCTTGGTGTGATTTTACTCTCTTCATTTTTTTATGTTCTTTTAGGTGCCATGCTTAAGTATTTGACAATATGGGGAATAAATTAAACTGTTATTTTTGTTCTGATGATTCCTTGTTTTATTTTGGATGTTTTGATGCCATTTTGTACAAATGAATGTTGTTTGTCTTTCTGGGGTATGAGGGCAAATAGAATTACATGTAAATGAAACAAAATTCGGCCATTTTGTGTGTTCCGCTTTTGACTGGCCCTTTCAGGTCATTCCTGGGTAAACATTTCTACAGCAATAACGCTTCATTATCACTATATGAAAAATGTCTGTTTTTTTAAACTCATGTTAGAGTTAACTGTCAATTGTCTTGTCACTATAAAGAATATTTTAATGGCAACATATTTCAAAGTGACTGATGCTGTAAATAAAAGTTTGTCTTGACAGCCAGTGCCTCATTTTTATTTAGATGGGGAGCTTTACCGGCTTGTTTGATTTATTAAAAAAATCAGTGTATTGGCTAAAAGATTTTAAAATGTGCAAATCTAATGACGTGTTAATATTTCAAAACACAATTATCTATTGACGTTTCTAGAGTAATGCCACAGGGAACTATTTTAGCAAAGGCTTAAAAGTTTTTTTAGATTAAAGATTAAAAGTTAATTAAATCGCATTCAGAGAAACCCGTTGTAAACGATTTCTAAGCCACTAGCGCCGCCAAACGACATTGCCAAAATTTTCTTAAAAAGCCCATCCGTTATACGTTATATTTGGAAAGTGGTAGCCCCGCCCCAGATGCTTAGCACTAGTTTAAACTCCGCCTACATGTTTTCTGATCGGCAAACATACTTATTCACATTCTTTTGTTTACAGAGCTTAACGCTGTCACAGTGTTAGTTCCTATGACAGCTTTGGTTTTCATTATAGTTTTTATTTGTATACGGTGTCTGTTGGGTAGTAGACAAATATTATGCGTGCTATTAAAACTGGATAACTAGATAAACTCCACTTACATTCTTTTCTTAATGCATTGCACCATCTGTATTCTGTAAACCTGTTTGCCAAATTTATGCTGTGAGTTTAAACACCAGCTCAACAATATATAGAAATGCCCTTTGTATTGGTGCCCTCTGCTGGGTGGCTTTATGATATTGTTTTCAGGCAGGTGGGCACTTATTTGTAATAAACAAGTAAGATAACTGTAACATCGCTTAGTTATCAAACAGATCGTTTATACGTCTGAAAAAGTAAAACGGATGCTCTGCTCTCAGCTACTTTTAGTATGTTAGTATATTCATTTATTAAACGAATGAATAAGCATGAATGCAACAGTTTCATACTGCTCTGTACACATTGCCGGCAGTTAGAGTTTTGCACGACGCACTTGAAGATGATCGATTTAATTGATTGTGTTGCGTAGGCCTCGGCTGTAGGGTTCGCTCCCCGTACACACGAACTGAACCCTGCCACCGCCGGTGAACGGAAACCGGACATCAGTGTACTGTAAGAGACTGATCGTTGCTTTGAGATGCACAGAACCCGCGTCGACCCTCCATCAAAAGCGCTTTAACCGTGACGCGTCTGTTCGCCATGGAGGACTGGAGCGAGTGTCTGGATGTGGCCGTGCAGATCGCACTGAGAGCAGGACAGGTAACGTTATGACATGCTGAGACTGCAACATGTTATTGTGTTCATTCACAATATTAGCCATAATCATCTAGCGGCGATATGGACACGCTGTTACATCGAATCAGTTCAGGAAGAGCTTCAGAGTAGCTTACGTTATAAACAAATAGTGCTGGATAAACAACTATATGGTTACTAACCGCTATTATACATCCTGCTTACATTTTTATTGTATATATATTGTGCCTTTATGTTGTATCAACATGTTGACATCCGAAACAAGAGTTAATCTTACACAAATCCTTGAAGTGCTTTTATAAACCGTATTAACTGGATTTTTATAACAGAGCTTGTGAAGTAGCATTGATGTTTACTGTATGTAAAAGGGTCTTTGGGGTTGTACTGTTGACCTTTTCGTGTTGCCATTGTTATAAATAGCCAGTTAGCCATGATAAAGCCACAAGGGTGAGCAACGTGAGTAATATTCGCTGTGATTAAATGCATATCCCTACGCTAGATGTCGTCTAAAACAGAAAAAAGAAACCCTATCTATGACCCTATTTTTTGTTATGTTTTATGATACTGGTGTTTTCTTAAATAACTATTTTTAAAAAAGCACTTTGGAGGTACAGTAATGGCATAAGATGATAATACCGTGATATTACTATGATTTGAACCCTTTCCAAAAATACTAAAGCGGTACCAGGTAGTGATATATTTTAGTACACAATGTATGTATTACATGGCAATACTGAATAATTGTAATGTAAACTAAATAATTACTATATGCATTTACCATGGTATTTACATGGCACCCCAACATACTTACACAAAGTATACCATAGTTTGTCCTAAAAACATGGTATTACAGTGGTACTGTGTCCAAACAGTGGTATTGTGTTTGTTAGTGTAAAAAATGGGTTCCTGTGTCAGAGAGACCACTGTAGAATAGAAGTGTGGAAGAACATCGCCATGTTTCCATTAGGTGGTTCAGGCTGCAGTGAAGCAGGAGAAGCGTGTGAGCAGTAAGAGCACACCCACAGACCTGGTGACGGAGGCTGACCATCAGGTGGAGGAGCTCATAATCTCCACTCTCAGGGAGAAATACCCCTCACATAGGTACAGCACCCAAAACACCCACAGGAGCTTACAGAGGAAGCAAAAGATTAGTGCCTTAAAATAATCTTAAATCTTAAATAAGTCTTACCACATCCAGTCCACCGTGTAACCTACAGTAGTTCTTGGCATGTTTATTATACAGAAAGAACAAAGAATTAACTATATATATGTAGTTATCTAAGTTATCTTTTATTTTGTATATAATTACAAATGTTAATTGTATACAGTTATATTGTTACACATTATATATAATTTACCTTAGTAACATTGTATTAAAACATTCTATTTGATCCTTTCTGTGTAAGGTTTATCGGTGAGGAGTCATCTGCAGCCGGGGTGAAGTGTGAACTGACAGACGGCCCTACTTGGATAATAGATCCCATCGATGGCACGTGTAATTTTGTGCACAGGTACAGTACATTGTCTTTAATGAAATGCGTTTCAATCATCCAGGTGTCTATTGCTTCATTTCTAACACACAATGCCTCCTTTACAGTTTCCCCATGGTGGCAGTAAGTATCGGATTTGCAGTGAGGAAAGAGGTAAACTGCTGACAGATGTCTACATGGACTACTGTATTGGCAGTGTGTCTTCTCTAGGTCTTAATATGTGTCTGTAATGTTCAGTCATTTTCTGACCCTCAGCTTGAGTTTGGGGTCATATATCACTGCTTTGATGGAACGCTGTATACGGCCCGGAAAGGTCATGGAGCATTTTGTAATGGTGTTCGACTTCATGTTTCTAAAGAGAAAGGTAAATGTAAAAAACATCAGTTTTTCAGCACGCTGATTGGTCAGCAACGTTACTGTCATGCTAAATTCCTCAATATAGTAACAGCTATGATGCAAAGCACCCATTTGTTTAGCTATTGTGTATATCACTGTTCAACACCCATAGAGGGCAACTATAAATCTTAGCATTAGTTTCCATCTTAGGGTTTGTGTCATGTAGTATAATGATTGCTGCACATACCCAACTTACAATTTTTGGTTGTAAAACATTTCCCTAACATTTGCATTAGGTGATAAAAATGTCCTATTAACATTACTGTGAGAACTTTGAGAGAACTTTTAGAGATTGTTAGCCAACATTCTGAGAACATTCCCTGTTAGCTGGGCAGCTACTAACAACACCTTTTAACCATGACTAGCACAGTCTTTTATCGTTTATTGCCTAAATAATGTCTTCTGTCTTTGTATCAGATGTGTCCAAGGCACTCATTTTGACAGAGATTGGGGCAAAGAGAGATGCCGCGACACTGGATGTCTTTTTAGGAAATATGAAGAAATTGTTAAGTGCACCTACTCATGGGTAAGACTGGCTCACACGCCAGGTCTATTCATCGGCAGAGTGTAATTCCAACCCTGTAATTTAGCTGTAATTTTCAAATAATTTGTGAGCTAATAAGCATGGACATATGGTATTGTATGTGCATTGTCAGCTTGTCCTGTGCTGTGCACTGTGTCCATTCTAATGTCTGAACCATGACCTTTTACCCACAGTGTGAGGATCATTGGCAGCTCAACACTAGCACTTTGTTATATAGCCAGTGGGGCGGCTGAGGCCTATTACCAGTACGGCCTGCACTGCTGGGATATCGCTGCGGCTGCTGTCATCATCAGGGAGGCAGGCGGCTTTGTCATAGACACCACAGGTTCAGCATTAGTTCTCCATTTATTGTCGATATATTTATGGATGTTTAAAGGAGACTTTGGGGGAATGTAGAAACTACAAAGCACCATCTTTGGTCATTATTGCTATTATGATTATAAACTGGAGTGTATTTTATTGGTAATCTGGCAATTTAAACAATGGGGGTTTTCTTGGTTTGTTTATACCTAGTTAGTTGATTTCTGACTACAATTTCTTTACTAATGTTGAATTAAAGAAGGTGTTAGGCTACATGAATGGCTACATTTCATTACTACTAAAAAAATAATTAAAAGAATTGACTGTTATAAACATTAACACAATATGTCATGTATAGTTTAGTACTTTTACATAACGTGGTACCATATTTGGGGTATCGAATTAGCACAGAGCAATGACTACCTGTTATAGACTCAACATTTAGGTAGGATATTCTGTAGCAGATAACAATCCTTGATATGAATATAGATAACTTAAAAATGTGTAAGGGTTAAAAGATCCATTCGTATTTAGCAATGGGCTCTTTGTACATATATGAACAAGACAACAATATATTTTGCTTGACACAACCAGAAAAAATGGTGTATGCCCACACAAAACTCATCACCACAATGCTAAGGTGTTCTGGGTTGCCAGAGTGTTTCTGTGTGGTTGCTAGAATGTTCTGGATGATTATTAAGTGGCTGTTAGGGTGTTCTGGGTGGTTGCTGACTGGCAAAGTAAAAAATCCCAACCCCAAGTCTCTATGATATTTTGGTCCCCAGATATGGCCCTAGATAAGTCTATGGGTTTTTTACCCATGTAATTGTCTGCCCAGGATAAATCTGATTGCTTAGTAAAGTAAAAACACATTTCCTCTCAACAAGCCTCATGATTCTAGGTATTACGCATGTTTACAGTACAAATTGTGCAGGAAAAGTTATACACATAATTTTTTCAAACCTCAAACCATAAGTATGAGCAATCATAATAGTGATGGTTGCCTTAGCAAATAACACTAATTACAGTAAAATGTAAAATACTATAAATGCAATGTTTCCTGTTGCTTTTCCTGTTGCTTTTTTAGATAATTAATAATATTCATGTTTAAGTTTTATAAAGTTTATTAGCTTTGGTAACTTCAATATACAAAAGACTCTTCATTCAGATTACATCAGTAAAATCTCTTAGTTTCTTTTTTTTTTAGTTTTTATTTGAGATGTCTCAGGTGGTTGCTGAATTTTTTCGTGACGTGTGTCAGTGTATGCTTGTGTTTATGAAAGAATGTGTGTGTATTCTGGGGTGGGGCGGCCTCATAGCATGTCTGTGTGTGAGTCTACACAAAGAGGCTTTGTCGGGGAGGCCAGTTAGGTCACGATCATGTGATCAGATAGAGATGTAGTGGTGGTTAAGGGTCCTGGGAGAAATATCACTGCTGTGTTAAAACCTTGATTAGTTCATCAATGCATTAGATTGTCTGTGTTATCTAATGTTGCTTACAGGCTGTTATTGTAATCATGGCCAGGCTGTCACCCTACATGTGTGTGATGAAAATGAAAGAAATAGGGCAATATCTTCCTGTGACTAAATGGCTGAAGTTTAAAATTAGAATTTTCTAAATGGTTCTGTTTCAAAACCATAAACCTCTGTTGCAGTGAGCTGCCTACATAGACGATATGAAAAGATCACAGCTGTTCTAAACAGTGGACATTAGTTGCCTTCTGTGTACTCTATTTAATATATGATGTCAGACAATAATCATATTCAATATTATATTTGAATTCTTTTTAATATTTAGTATTTGTTTGTGCTTTAAATATGTTGTCTTTTTAAACAAGTCATTAGCTTAGCATGCTAGTGTCAGATTCTGGATTCCATAGTGAGAATGTGAAAGTGCAATGATTAGTTCCAGTGAACAAAAACATGAGTTGTGACCTTGAACTAACTGTACATCTCCCGCAGCCATTTATATTCAAATTGGATATAGTGTAGATCTAGACTAATTCCATTCCTAAATATTAGGCTAAAGTTTAATGTGATAAATTGTCTAGTGTAGATTGTATTAAGGTATCAATGTGAGATGTCTTTTGCACTGTTGTATGTAAATTATTATAGGCCAGTACATGTATGTATGTGTGTGAATGCAGGTCCTCTCATTTCTCCTCTGTTTCTGTCCTAGGGGGCCCTCTGGACCTCATGTCCAGGCGTGTGGTGGCCGCTGGGACCCGTGAGATAGCAGACTACATCGTAAAGCAGCTGCAGCCTATAAACTACGGCCGTGATGACGCCGACCCAGACGCCCTAGCCTGAATGACCTTTGACCCCATCCTAAGCTTTTTACCTCAGAATACACAATCCTGCCACATTACATCTGCAGTGTCCTTTTAATGCAATATTTACACTTACTGTTTGTATGCTTTCAGATCCCTGGTCACATTGAAAGCTCACTGCATACGCTTGACTCCATTCATATTTAGCTTTTTATTGTAATTTATTAAATCATTTAATTCATGACAATGTAAGTGGCAGATATCATTAAACAATGGATTTTCAGCATACTGTTCATAATTAGAGTCCATGTTTCAGATGCCTTGATATAACAGAATACTGTTAATGCCAATCAGCCAGTTGTCCACACAACTAAAATGAACTATTCGATTTCACCCAGCAATATGAAAGCAAACTAATGTAGATCAGTGAGAAAGCAACAGGTTATGAACTTACAAAGACCTCAATGAACATCTACTTGTAGTTAATAAATGAAAAAGAAGATAAAAGAAGAAATCGTGAAAAGCGCCACACGGTCAGTTGAAACCATAGAGGCATATACTGTATACATATACTGTAGTAGTGAAATACATGCAGCTAATTAGATCATTACTCAGGAAGTGTTTTCTTATGGAGGTTGTCAGTTATACTGTACAAGGTTACAACACCTGGTTTTACAAAGTGTGCTTTTCTTTAGATATACTTGACTTTTAATTAGCTATAAACAGTGAGAAATTAAGCTTTGATATAATGAAGGTATTGCTATGGTAATTTCTCTATTCATATATCTAATCAAATGCCCTTGAATGCACCTAAAAACAGAAACAATACAAATCCTTGTGATTTTATAATGTAATTTGTTCTCAAAGGTATACATACACTACAGTTTTAACCTGTATTTTACTTTTGTATGTTTTTCTAATACAGATGGTCTAACAGTTGCCATAAAAATTCAAAGAAATTTGATTGTTCTTTTACACAAAGTTTATTTTAATAGTTTTTCCTGCTGTGTTGATCTCAATTAAATTTACATTTGAATCCCTGTGTGTATCAGGGCAAAATTCCTCTTGTATACAAATTAAAAGCATACACATCAAAATAACTGCTGTCCTGTAATTATGTTTTGCTTAGTTTTCATTAGTCATTGTCTTTTGGTTTGTTAATCCAGTACAAAAAGTCTAACTGGATACACATTTGTTTTTAAGTCCAGGTTTGTTGTTTACTGTCAGCTGATCTCTGTTATGAATTGAAATGCACAAGACTGTAAATTCAGTATATATCTGAATTCAGGCAAATCTCCTCCCACCTCTTATTCAGACACTGGTCAGCAGTGTCTAGCTGACCAGCACCACAGGTTATCTGTGTAGGTTTAGAACCACTTGTGTTTATAGTAAATTTAATGTGTTAGCATCGTCAGCAGGTGGCGCTGCAGCTACTAAAATACGTTTATTTAGTTACGTAAATAAATTACACATTGCCCCAAATACAGCCACAGACGACATTTTTTAAATCTAGAGATTACATAATTTTTGGCAATAGTATTGTTAGCTTTTATTATAACATTACATAAATATTACATTATCAGATACAATTTTTGTTGAAACAATGTATGACAAACTATTAAGAAATGAAAAAAAATGTATTTCATTGTTGTTAAAAGTTTTAAAATTAGGCCAATATTATCGTCTTAAAAATTACAGCCATGCATTGTTGTCTGAAAACAGAAGTATTTTTCTCCAGTTTTATTTCTTATTCTGAAAACAAAAGAAGGTTCATTTATCACACAGGTTATGTACAGACCCACATAAGCTAGAGTTGTTTAACAGTTATGGAGAATAGTGCTCTATGAGTTATATAGCCTACCTGACCCAGTCTAGCGGCGGTATGCGCCCGAAGGAGGAGCGCCTCCACCCCATTCTCCTCCGTATAAGGACCAAATACCAGCCCTTTATCTCCTGCTTGACTCCTGAATGGTGGAGTCATTTGTCAGTTTTACAGGGTGGTCCTACAGCCTGTTCATTGAGGAGGAGAAAAAAGTGTCCAGATGTGAGTGAGCGCTCAGCTGTAGCCGCGAACTGTGCGTAAAACTGTTCCCAAAACTGTTCTAAACACTTTATGCATTTTGCGCAACTTTTACTCGACTTTAAGATTGACTGAGGTTAAGGATATGTTGAAACATCCGGTTTGGAGGAAATCTAGCAAACTTGGGAGCGAATGAATTTGCAACTTGTTGCCGTTATGTAGGGCGTCTGGAGCAACTGTTTACTTTTGGACCAGCACCATGATCTCTCCTGTCAACAGGTAAGAGGAGAAACCTGGCACGCAGTCTCCTTGTTTTGGCTTGAAACTTCACCAGTACATGTCCGGGGGGAACTGAAGAACCTGTGATGTCCAAGTAAACCTGTGCAATTTATCTCAAGGATTATCTGGACTTTAAATTCTGCGCCATACGATTACCATGCGGATTCAACCAAACTGAACTTTCCCCTAAAAGAAGGCTCCAAAGGACCAAAAAAGACCATGTCCTGTGTGCACACTCCAGCGAAGGACTGGACCTGAAGAGTATTAAAAGTATTAAAAGCTGCATTTTGCGTGGATCTTAGTTATCGTGATAATGGCTTCGGAGGTGATTTGCGGACTCATATTCAGATTGCTTCTGCCAGTTTGTCTTGCTGCAGGTAAGTGTTTATTATGAATAAATCATGAAGCCTAAATAATATAATATATATGTCAATGCATGCAAAAAAGAGTTATATATAAAGAGTAAAATAATAATATGTTGTATTATTATTACTATTATTGTATTATATTATTTATATATATGTATTTATATATAGTATAGCTATATATATTATATATAGTATATTTGTATTTATATATAGTATAGTATATATGTTTTTATATAGTTTTTGTTAAAATCCAAATTTCAATTTGTGATATTAGGATAAAAGCATTCATCAAATGTCTAACATGAAATCACAGTCAATTTTAATGACTGTATATACACGTTCATAATAAGATCAGTAGTAAAGTTGCACAAAAAGTAGGTGAATGCTCTTCATTCACATTGGGAGTGATATACGAGCAGAGTAATCAGGTCTTAAGTTTAAGGTCTTGAGGTTAAGTCTGTTAGGGCAAGTCTTGCAAACAATCTGCCACATAACAGGCCAGTAAAATTATGTGGTATCGTTCTTTTGTTTGTTTGATTGATTCATTAATTGTGCACTTTCACAAACAGTAACATTGCCAAGGAGCCTGTTGTCCAGATGGCAATAAATTGTCAATTTACAGCTAATTGGTTCACATTATTACCAAAACGTAAAATTCAAAGCGGTATTTCTAATTTAGTTGTATTGCTATTTGTACTATGTGTAACTTTGGAATTATGGCTGCAGTTTAAGATATTTTGTTGTTTTATTTACAGTTTGTTTTATTTTAATCTTATGAAGTTTAGCACCTTTTTTTAGGTGAATTTGTTTTATATTGAAAAAATCTCTGTCATCGCATAAGATACTGAGGATGAGTAATCCTGCACTCGCTGTAAGTCAAAACAAGCTGTCTGGCTAAAGTAAGCATGAGCTGCAGTTTGTGTTTAATATCAGAGAGACGTACAGGAGAGCATCTGTCTATCATCACCGACCGACTCTTCCTGCCTCTCCCTCTCTCCGCTCTGGTTTTCCCCTCCGCTGTGTTGTTCTCTGTGAGATCAAATGCAGAATGGTTTTATTTACGTTCTCAATTGTCACAGAAACACCTTCTTTTGGAAACACAATCTTTTACAGCTCCTCTGTGTCCAGATAGTGATAATTGTCTTTGGAACATCTGCCGCTTGTGACTCATGCATAATCTGTGAGATTTGTTTTTGCAGACATCGAGGGCTTGAACTTCTGAAGCCTCCTGCGACAAACCTCTAACAATCAAGATCTCCGTTTTCCCACAATCCAAACCTATTTTTACAGCCCGTACTTTAATAACACCCAAGACTCTTTGTTTGTGATAAAACAGCTCATGAGCTGAGCCTCAATCAAAGCAGGTGGAACAGTCTACTTACTGTATTTAACATACAAAAAGTTATTTTTCAAACTCTAGCATGTGGCCTACCTAGGCAGTATTTTAAGGCATCATAGTATGCTCTCTACATGAAGGTTCTTCATACTGTAACAGTAGAAATGCAGGCATTCAGGCAGCATCACTTCACAGCAATTCCAGAAAAACTCATATACGTTCATTTAATTATCCAATGATTAGTTCTGGTCCTTGAATCAGATTGGACAAAAGGTGTTTCGAATCATTTTGTCATAGTAACCAATGATACAGTAAATGATACTACAACAAAGTTATCAACTTCCTTATCAGACAAATCAGACCAGAGGCAGGTGATCACACACTGTCATTATTTGTTTAGGCTATATATCAGTTGTGATTATGGGTGTGTTGTGTTGTTAGCCCTTTGGATTTAACCGAGTGTGTCAACTGAGTCACTTATGAGGTCCCATGACACATAAGATACTGCCATACAAAGTAGTTGTTTATGCAGACAGTTGACAGTGAGACAGCTCAGTAGCTTTTGGAGCAGAGCTAGAGTTTCTTTCCATCTTTTTTCATTCTAAAGGTCATATCAAGTCAACCTGCTCTTCGGTGAACTCACACTATCCTTTCCAGATAAGAGGTTTATGTTATTCGTCCAAAAGTGTGTTTTTATTTTAATCAAACAGTTGTTTTTTAATGTTATCAGTATAAGGTCAAGCACATAGGCATCACAAACTAGTGATTTCCGTAAACGTTTGACTTCTTACAGTGTCAGGCTCTAGCGTGGGATGGTAACTAAGGAGAGTTTTGTTTTTATTAACAGCTAAATATTTTATTGGAGTTTTCGCTTTGAGGAAATATTTTGTTTGCTTCTATGCAGGAAGTAAACAGCAGTTATTCACTTTTACAGGGTTTTTATGTTGTACATAAAGACACAAGTCTCCACAGAGCACCAGACTGTTTGATCTCTGTGTGGAGTTAGTGAGAATCTTAAAGCACCCAACCCGAAATCCAAACTTAGACCAGAAACCTACTACACGCAAGTTTGCGGACATCAGTCACATCTGTGTTATTAAAGCAGATGTGTCATTATTCAGGTAGCTCGCTATAAAAATGCAGTCAATGTAACAAAATTTACCTGACTTGCTCAGCAAGATACTTTTTAAAGTGTTGCTCTGCTATGATGGAGGCCTATTAAATGTGAAAGCGCTTTGGCGCCCCCTGTGGCAATGTTGTGCAGTGTGTACCTGTGTATTGCGTTCTGAAACATTTCGTTAAAACAAAAAGTAGAATTAAACTTGGGTATCTAGTAACATTTTTGCTCATTTACTTAAGTGTACTTACATACTTGAGTGTAAGTTTGGGCTGGCAGTCAATGTATACATTTAATATATTTCTATATGAGTTTAACCAAGTTGGAGTTGAACTCACTGTTCTTTTTTTCTGGGTTTAAAAAGAGGTTTAAAGTTGAACTACGCATAGTGTTTTATTAGACAGTCTCTTCATCTCTTTCATTTGTAGAGTATAAAAGGCTTTTAATGTACTTCTGAACTTTGGGACATTATAGATATATAAAATTGACACCCTGTACACAGTCACACTCTCATTTTTTTCTTTTCCTGTAAATGGTTCACTATGAAGTCGCAGCGAGCTAGTACACTTACTTGACCCAGTGTCCTTTACCTCTTTTTAATTTCAACTTCAATAAATCTAAAGCATTTATTTTAGGAAGTTTGCCTGTTTTTGTTGAAAACAAACCATGTTTGTTTGGTAAAAGAATTCCACGTTCAAAAGACAAAAAAATGAAGCCGTAATCTGATGCTGATCCCATCTTTAACATGTCTGCTGCAGTGTAGTCTAATCTGTCAGTTACCAACCACTAAGGGGCTATAGTTGTTGATGATGGCCCAGAAAACGAGTCGTGCTCCATTTAGTCATGGCTTAGTCAGACTCTACCGCTTTGCTGACGCTTTGTTTTGTCAGGCCCTTTTTGTCTAATTCCAGGCAGGGTGCCACCCTCGACAGCAGACAAAAGCTCTCAGGATTAGAGGAACCAATGGAGGAACTCAAGAAGTCATGAAGAGTTCTTAGAATGTCACTATTAGTATGATTTCTACTACAAAACAATTGAATTGATTTGAAGCATGGTTGGCACACCACTCCATCTTCCATTAGGAAGGTTTAGTTCTGCTTGAGCTAGACCAGACAGTTAAAAGTGATGTTAATGTTGTCTTTGAGTTTAAAGGAGACACATCCTCTGGTATCTTTTCATGCGTTTAGTGGACCATAGGTCGCAATATTGTTTAACATCAGATCACATATCAAAGATACTTATGGTATACTTGTGTTTTAAAACCTTCCCACAATGAAGTCATGACTGGATCGCTCACATGGTTACATTTAATTACGCTCTACATCATATTATGTCATATTTCATTTCCAAAGAGGGTCCCAATGCTTTGAAATGGTCCGAAGCCAGTTTTATATTAAATGCATTTTGATCACCCATGTGGACCATCTGGGTATTGCTTTTCCATCTCATGCTACATAGTAAGACTATTCATGCCGTTTTATCTTAACCGTTTTCTGTCTCTAATCTGACAGCTCTCCCTCTGAAATACATTTGACTACCTGAAAGGACCTTTTGTGCACCACTGGCCAACCAAAAACTAAACTCAGAGTTTTTCTCACCCCGGCAATTAAAGAGAGGCTGCCAAAAACGTTCCCGCCGCACATCACACCTTAGAGTGCTGATGTTCATAAAGAACAAAGAAGCGGCCATTGTAGCTCAAGCCAAGTTCATGCAACTGTTCTCAGCAAAGCACTGGTGCCGTGTATCTGAGGGTCTTTCTTAATGCAAAGGTTTTGCTGGCGTGAGCTTCACAGGTATGTGCAAAACCTGATGATGGTCCACGTTTGAGAACTTTATAAAGTGTACTTTAATGGAAGCAGGAGAATCTGACCTCAAAGGAACTAACACGGTCAATTTCACAATATCGCTTATTTGATTTGTGACCTAGAAATTATGCAAATCTTTAATATTTCATTTTATGCCATAATGTTCCTTTCGTTTAAAACTGTCTATCCCAAGTTTAATTTATTTGTAATTAATAATAAATGTTTATTTTTTTAATGCTAGATATTCAGTGTTGACTCAATAAAGTCAACCCTGCTTTATATATCAGTTTTGAAAAGTAACGTCCACGCTATTTGTCAATTTACATATTTACATGCGAATTTAATTTACATAGTTTAATTGGTGATTTACAAGTACAAGTATACACAAGTATCTCTAAACAACGCTGACACTAAACATTTAAATAAAATTTCAGCGACACTCTAGGAGCGTAAACAACATTTCCTGTAGTTCACCTGGGTGAGATGTCACCCACTGTGTTCTCTAAGCTCTGTTGGCTGGAGGAGGTTGTACAGCTGACTGGTGCAGCTGCGTACCTGCTTTGTTTGTTTGTTTGTGAGGTGACGAGCGGACGCTGAAGGTTAACAATTCAGCGCTCGTGTAGCCTGGGCTCCACTGAATGATGTGCCAAACCTTTGGTTCTCATTTGCAGACTAAACAAACATCAACCGTCACTGTTCGTGTGTACAATGTTGTTTTGTGAATGGTGAAGCCTAAATAAAAGATACAGTAGTTTAGAGACAATAGTTGCTAAATTGTAGCTTTTGTTTTTTGTTAAATTGACTGTTGCAAGATTCTCTATTTAAAGACTCAAAAATTTAGATGGTTTGAGTTGAGCTGAGTTTTGTGGCTTTTAGTCCATGTCTGTTACATTTGTTGCCATCAATATGCCAGTGTACTGCTAAAAATTACTATACAATTTTTTGGTCACTATATAAGCTATTTCATTTATTATTATTGAAGAGTTTACATTATCTTTGTCTAAACATACAGCATTTTAAAAGATTCTTACAACCAGACGTCTTTACAATCAGACGGCTATTTAGGGTAAGTTAGTTACCCTCCGATTGGAGGCTAATTTAATGTCAAAATGTTTAAATATCATTCTGTAGCATTTCCACTCTGTAGTGTGCACTATTGTTATCATTAGGCCCAAATGAATCAATTATTTCACTGTACTTCTGAGAGATCTGCTCACACTCTCATTATGGTTTCTTATAAATGTCATGAGTCAGGCTATTCAATGCAACATTTGCTCTGTTCTGAGTCATATGCAGTATAATGTTACATTACTAGCAAGATTGGCCCTGCGTTGCCAGTCAGTGTGTTACCAGTGAGCGACTGGCGATGGAAGTGACAGTGACAGTTATATTATTTGTGGCAACTTAGCAAAGAGAGAGTTTACTTTATACTTCAGAAGCCTGTCAGATCCAAGTTATTAACCACATGATGTCCACTTGAATCAAAACGAGTAAAGTTTGAACCACTAGGTCAAACAGCTATTATGCATTTGGCAGACACTTATATGAAGCAACTTACAGTAAAGCTACATTTCATCAGTTTGTGTGATCTCTGGGAATCAAACCCATGACCTTGGCATTGCTAGCACCACACTGTGCCAGTTAAGCTACACGAACACAATACTGTTAGCATACTTTTTTGTGAAAGCTATGTTGGTCAAGACTCTGAACTTACAACCAGTCCCGAATCGGTCTCTATATTTACTTTTGTTGGGTAAACGGGTCTGAAATAATATATCCAGTTGCTGTTGTAGCAGAAGTCGAGAAGTGTTTGTGGGGGGCTTAACACTATATTGGGCATAAAGTTTAATAAATATCAAAACATTTTTTTTTGTAAAAATGTAAAATTGTAAAAAAAAGACTTTCTGTTAGGGTTGCCGTTAGAATGTGGGTTAGGTTATATTGTTTATAACTAGCTGTGTATAAAAACAATAGACGTCTATAAAATGTCCCTAAGATAGATAATTAAACATGCGTGTGTGTGTGTGTGTGTGTGTGAGAGAGAGAGAGAGAGAGAGAGAGAGAGAAAGATGTGTGCACAAATGCACAGTAGAAAGAATCAGCAAGGGAACTTGGTTCTGATACACACACATGCACAGTATTTCTGCCTGTGGTTTGTGTTCTCTTAAACTCCCATAAATTCCCCAGCATCAATGAACTGACACTTTTATGCTTGACATTAATGTTTAGTTCGTATATAAAATTTGGTATTTGGGGTATTTTTAATGTTTTTGGGTATATTTTTGTCAACTTTGGTATAATTTCAATGTCAACATCTGTGTTATTTAGGTTGAGTGTAAAACTCCTTTCCAGGAATGTTGGGACCTGTAGCTCCAGCAGCTAACCAAATATCCAATTTGGGGCCAAATGTATTCATATTTTCATGTACCATGTTTAACATTAGAACAAAAAATGCAGTGTAACACTTTTACACAAATTCTCTATATGCATTCTAAATGTCTCATGCATTATTAGGGTATACATAATTCTATAGAAAACAAATGTAATATATTTTATCTTCGTATATATTTTTATCTGGTCCATGTCTGTTAGGTTCAAACAGCGCCTGTGCTAGAATTCAGGGCCCCAGCCCCTGTACATGCATTTAGTGGGCCCCTATCAACCCAGGGCCTAGGACAACAATATCCCAGGCTTGAGACAATTACAAGTGCACAGTATGTGATAGTGTACTCCCAAAATTTGACAAAATTACCTGTTAGCACATATACAGCACGTACATTTAACAGTCTTTACTTTAGCAATTTCATGGTGTCTTTAAAGAGTGCAATACATTACTTAGCAATACATTACTACTAATACAATACATTAATACAATACAATACATTTGTTGTTAGTCTTGTATTTTACACAATGCATTATATATTTATGCAAAGTACTTGTACTGTAAGAACATACAGTAAAAGGTACTGGAATGCATTCAGTGCATTAGCAAAATCTTTACAATGCAATGCAATATCTATACAGGTTTTAAGAAAACAGTAAGAAAGAAGGTGAAGTCTCACACAAACTGGACTGACAATAAGATCTAAAGATGACTGTTATACTGACCATGGCCTGGACCCCATTATCAAATGGTTAGTGGTTTGTCTGCTGTTTTGGATATTTTCATTTCTGGCTTTAAGCTTGGGTGAGTGACTCATTAAATCAAAGGTCTTAGTGGTCTGACTGGCTGCCAGAGAGGTTTGAGACATTTAAACATGGAACCCCACAGCACACGAGGGCCACGGCCAGTGCGGAAGCGCCTAGGCTACACTGACTCACACATTAACTAAAGGGCACTATTGAGCAACTGAAATGCTGCACACGCTCAAAAAACTGCAAAGACCCAGAATCAGTCTTTGGGCTTCAGAAGTTTTTGTAACACTTCATTTGAGCATATTTGACATCCATAGCATACGATACTCTTTGTTTTTGAGATTTTTTCCACAGCTAATTACACAAATTTGGAACGTTTAAAGTCAATTGCACAACTGTCAAAATGACTCACTTGCATTTTAGTCACTGCCATATTTATCAAGATTAACTTCTCTCTGTTTATTTTAAAAACAAACATGCTATTTGTAATATTGCCTTGCTGCCTAAATAGTCGTGTGTGCTATGTCATTAGACATGACCGGAAAACACTGAACACTACAAAGGATCCTTCTAAATTCTTGTTGTCATTTTGATACTAAAATCCAGAGCAAATCCACATCCTTTTTAAAAACAGAATTCCACCCTGAAATGAGTGATTGTTCGATTAACAGTTACAGATGTCAGTTTTTGTCTGACTTTTTCTTAAACGTTTAGAGGAAGATTAAGCGATTAAGCGTTAACACTTTTGTTTGTTTTACTTACAGGTGTAAACTGGAGTTTGTTAAACTAACAAGTCAAGCACACTCGGAGACAAACAATAGCGCTTGATTAGAGGCATTTGTTTAAAAAGAATTTACAAAAGTTATGCGCCGTTTGAAATTCCATCAAAACTGTTTTTGAATGTTTCCACTGTTTAGACTCGTCTAACTAAACAGAAAAATGATTAAAGTATTGCTCAATTTAACAGGCAAGATTTGTAAAAATGAACAAAAGGAATCATATTTTCCGAGCATGATGGCGTTCAAATTTGGCATACTTTTATCTAATGTGAGTTACAGTGCAATAAAACTATTGGTTTAATTATAAGTGTGTTAAAAAATGTTTAAAAAACAAATGTCCACACCGATGTTGTGTTAGAGGGATATATAGATTTATTTTTCCAATTTGATCATGGTAAAATTGTACATTATAGTATATTTAATTATTTTTAAAATTTTGGAATTTAAAGCTGTTTCATATTCTGTCTGTACAACAATTTTGAAAAAAGAGGCAAAACATTAGGCCTATTTTATGTTTTTTTAAAGGGTTCCTCTGAAAATTGATTGATTTTGTCATTTATTTCATTGTTTAATACGTTGTTTTGAAATGTATCCCCAGATATATTTTATCTACTGCATCACAGTAATTCTAACCATTTTTATCAGTAATTGAAGCTGTGGTATCATTTTATTTTCTTTCCAAAACTGATGTTATCAGTTATTTTAGAAACCACGGCAAACAAGCCTTGTTTTTAAGAAGCAAACCTATGCTTGTCTTATTAATTGTGTGGAGCTGGCCTGTAGAAATGTTGGCAAGATAATTAGTATTATTTACCATTACTTTGGATCTGTTGTATTTTTGTCAAACAGCCAATACCACCATTAAGTCCATTTGTTTATTCATTTATTTCCAAACAGTTACATTTTAGGAAACACAGCTATCATAACAGCTGTAGCACACATGGTGTTACAAACAGTTACATTTTAGGAAACACAGCTATCATAA
>JAZGTI010008923.1:0-19508 GCA_036877585.1 Botia kubotai | reverse complement strand
AGACCTGGTACAGATACACGCGCTGCACTGCACCTGCATGCTACCCCAAACACCCCCCTACACAGCGATAGTGGCGTCTCCCACCTAACCTCTCTGTGGACAGGTGCATGTTAAACTGCTGGGATGCCCCACATCAAGCCACACTACGGGGAGGTTGTGTCAGACCCCTGTCATTGTCGGTGTTGTTGCAGTTCTTGTTGCCTTTATTGTTGTTCCTGGTGGTATCGATGTCGTTCATGTTGTGGGTGTGACGTCCTTTTTGACCCTTGATGTTGTGCACTCTATCTTGCTGTTTTCTGTCTGTGTCAGTGTTTTCTCACAGGAAGTAATGTTATCTTCACATCCCTTGTTGTCTTTCTAACACTTACTCATCCAGTGAGTGGTGAGGCACTGTGTGTCTTTTCTTGTCACTGTGAGGGACGGCCGCTTTTACCCACGGCAACCCGACACCGTTCCAACGGCTCGTCCGCACACGAGATGTAAAGCAAACTGATACGGATAGCTATCGAGAAATCTTTTGAAATGATTAAGAGGGCAATAAAACAACTGTAGTAACGAGTATGTCTCAGTGGGGTTGCTGGGGGTCAAGGTGGTTTATAGCCTAAATGGGCAGAAAAGTTGCATGTTGATGTTTCCGGCATTACCCGTACTAACCCCCCTCTTCTGTTCTCTCCCATTTGTTCATATCGTCAAGAAATGTCAAGAAAAGACGATATGACCCTAACGCCAGTGCCATCTAAAGACTTAAAGAACTGCATCCTTGCCTTGTGTGCCCCTTGGTTCTGTCAGAACCCGCTGGACTGTATCTCCTCCTGCTAACTCCGCTGTTGATGGAGTTAGCCTTACTTGAATAAAGTAAGGAAAGAAAACAAGAGAAGACGAACGTTAAAAACATTTTTATCCAAAGTCGTGTAGAACTGCATCTCTGTCCTTGTTCCTTTGCCCTCTCACCATGAGCATCCACACCGAGCCTTTAGCAACCCTGCTGAATGAATGAGTGAATGGATGGTACCCACTCATCGAAGGCATGACTTCCTGTTTATATGTCACAACTTCTGGTTCCGATCTCAGCATGAGTGGCTTCAGCTGTGGACCTCACATGGCAGAGGAGGGACACCACTGCAAAAACATTGCTAAATAATACACAGAAACAAAGAAGGTTTTGAAGAGAAAACAGGTTCAGAATAGCCGCATAAGTCACAGTTCCAGTAGGTGGGTAAGCACATCTGTGCATCTTTTGAGGGGCTGAATGGGTTTGACCAAATATAAGAGGGACCATATATCTTCCTCAGACAAACATTTCAAGGCATACATTTACATTTTATTTGCTTTGTTATTTCAGCATGTTATATTGCATTTTTGTAGTATTAATGAAAATGAAATAAAACAGGATCCAGTTGGCTAGTTTGGCAGCCTATAAAGCTGCATGTTGAAATTACCTTTGAACTTTAAGATACACAGTCTTATATATGCCTGATGTCAATTCCCCATTAAGAAACTATTATTATACCGGCTGGGCCCTGTAGGACGGCCCTGACCTGAATCCCATTACCGGCGTCTCAGAAAGCTGCATGATGTAATTGCACTGGGGGCGGAGCCCACACAGCCTGCCGCACTTTTTAAGGTACCTGCATGTCAAAGGATAAACAGTTAACATTTACTTACTATGCAAAGGGGAAACATTGCACAAACTCTACGGTTTGGTAAAGAATTCTCTAATTAGGCTAACAATTCAATTGATCTCAAGCTAACAGATTAGTCTTATGGCGGTCTTTTATATGCTCGGCCATCTCAGTTTGACATTATACTAAGCTTCTTAAAACGAATGTTTCTAGGAAAATCTCAGCTTCTAAAAATTAATATGTCATTTGTCATCACTGTGGGACAGCATAATCCAGGCACTTGTAATATTAATTGATACTATTAATAGAATGGCGCTATTGAAGTAGACAGAGTTCTAATTTTGGGCTAAAAGAAGAGCAGAAGAAAGAGCGACTGACACTATACGGTTTTTGAACTCATCTTTTTAACCCTGTTCACTTTTACAACCCTCTCATGTTCCCATGGAAACATTGCCAAAATAAAAAAACAATAAAGAACTTGACAAAAACTTTACACGTTGAGATCTTTTTTTTCTTAATACATTTTGAAGAATCCCTGACAAATGTTGACACCAAGTATAGTCAGTTCAGTTCACCCACAAATGTACATTCTGTCAACATATAATCACACTCATTCTTCCATATGTGGGACTTCTGGGAAATGTAGTAAATAGGCATAATGTTAGCCAGTCACCATTTAGCTTCATTGTATAGGAAAGAGCAAAATCAACATGTCATATTTCCTTCCCATGTGTCATGCAGGTTTGGAATGACTTGAGTGTTAAGTAAATGACAGATTTATTATTAATAGGTCAACTTTAATTATTTACTAGATTTCATGTTTTCTTTTTCATCAGATTTGTAATGACACTTAAAGTAAAAGTGGCTCTGTATTAATATTTGATGAAAGCCATGAAACAAAAAAGTTAAACAAATGTTCATGTATTGTACAACAGACTTTCTGCAGTAACCATATGAGGATGTTATTATAAAGTATAATGTATTAAAATTGGGGTGCACCAAAGTAAGGCCAGAACAATAGTCGTGGTTGAGACAGGCCTGAGATCAGTACATGCAGCAAGCAATCATAAACGGATAATCTAAAGTTCAAACACAATCAATCAGTACAACAAAGAAAACCTCCCAGTAATGTCCACCATAGCAAACAAGAGCAGAGTGACCATAGTCTTTAAACAGTAACAAAGATCAGGTGTGGCAGTAATCAGTGCATGCACAGATCTATGAGGAATGCAGTTCTATAATAAGAGTGAAATATTCAGGCGAATGAGCCCTCTGCTGGTCAGTGAAAGGAATCGGCAGGACGATCTGGATGTTATTGTGGAATTCAGTGATGAGTGAGGGGTCCAAGATGTCCTCAGCATTACCCAGAAACGACCCTCTGGGTCATACCCCTCCCAATCATCCAGATATTGGAGTATACACTCCTGACGTCTGGAGTTCTCTTGAGTGTCTGAACACTGTTTCTCTGTCACTATCTGACACTTTAATAAGCTGTCTTGATACAGACAAACTGGTTCTTCTCCTAAAGATTCTACATAACACTATATACCTCTGAAAAGTCACTATCCACAGTTTGCGGTCTTTGCTGTTTGAGCTTTCTTGTGGTCTGTTAAATTATTCCTCTGCACCATTTCTTTGAAATGGTTTACCTGCTTTTAAACCGTTACATCAGGGGTGTCAAACTCAGCACCTTGAGGGCCAGTCTCCTGCAGGGTTTGGCTCTAACCAGCTCACACACCTGCTTGGAAATCCTGAAGACCTTAATTAGCTGGATCAGGTGTGTTTAATTAAGGTCGAAGCTAAACTCTACAGGAGACTGGCCCTCCAGGAGTTGAGTTTAACACCCCTGCTTTACAATGTAATGTATCTGAAATCATTTGACCTTGTAATTTTTCCCCTGCTCCTGTACAAATATATTTTCTCTTGTAGATTATATATTTATTTATTTATTAGACCTTGTGAACATTATATATAACAACAACAACAAAAAACAATCTATTACATATATAATAGGAACTGAATAAAAGGCGAAATATAAAAGTACAGAAGTCTTGCGCTATATACAGAACAATATTGTTTTACAGTTGGTTGTATGTCTTGATTGCACAAAATCATGCTATTATTAAAATGAACCTCTAGTCAAATAAGCTGACAAGACAAGTGACCAGAATAACAAATGCCTGTTTGGTGCCTCTTTACTCCAACATTGGTTTGCTTTCATCAGTTTTGTTTTTTCTTGTACACTCATTTGCCAAGCTGAACAGCCAATCAGAGTTCACCAATGAGCTCCGCCTCTGTCTAAAGCCATTTGTGTGGAACACACTGACAAAACTAATGCTAACTGACACTCAAAAACCCACCTGACATTGCCTAATGGTAAGACATTAATCCACACACAAGGTGTGAGTGACTATTTCTGTTCAAGATGTGACTATTTCTGTTCATTCTCTGTAATGTGTATGTTTGTATTTTAAAGGTGATGAGTGTCAGTTTTTATGTAAAAAAAAAATTACATCATAGACAATTATATGCCATTGTAATTTAATTTCCCTGAATATTGTAAACAGATATGACAAAAATAACAAAATGTTCCTATTTCTATACAAAACAACTCCTTAAGACACAGTTAAAACAGCTTCACTCCTGCCAAATGGCTCAATATATTGAATTACTTATTTCCAGTATATAAAGGGACCATTATTCAAACTAAACTACAAGCTTGTTGTGAGAATTTCATATTTTGGAATTTTGGATATCAGAAACCAAAATGAGTTAACATACATATTTAATTAACATATTATACTTATATGTCTGTTAACAAATAATTAACAGACTTTGGCAGTCAAAATGAATCCATATCACCTAAATGCTGAGACCCTCCCTCAAGCAGAACCAAAAACTTTAAGCAGAACCCAAAACCTTAAGCAGAACCAAAAACCTTGTCCAACATAAAAACAGTCAGAGCAACATCCAGTCACAAGCTTCAGTTCATGGGAAGAACAAGTTTCTTTGTGAGGGTATAACGAGGTTCGGGCATCTGCTTGAAGCCGTTCAAAGTCTTGGTACTCACTTCACAGTTCACCTTTGTCAGAATGGACAGAATATCCTCTTGTCTGTCACAAAAGCAGATGTTAATCATCAGTATACACTAGCATTTTCTGGGTTGGGCCATCAAATTTATAAAATGATATTAAATAAAAACAGACTTTGTGTTTATTAGGACTGTCGCAATATTAAGATTTTCACAACGTCGTAGCATTTTTTATTACCTAAATGATTGATGCTATCAGTCAAATTCATCTTTAATTTTGCTTATTTAGTATTTTCTCTTTGTTAGCCACTGAATCACATTCAAAACACACAGAGCGAGAGTTTATAACCATTGTGCCTCTAAAGGCAAAATATTGAACAGGTTCACTACTGCCACCTACCTCTGTTGGAGTGTCAACCAGATACTAGCACTAAATTATTGATGATATTATGTCATATCATATCATTACCACAATATTAATAATCACGGTTATTGACATAACAGTTATTGTCAATACTGGTATATTGTGACACCCCTAGTCTCTACACTACAAAAGATTTATTCAAGACACCCCATTTTACACTCACCTGGGACAGAGATTTATCAGCTGTTTACAAAGCTCCTGTATGTAGACGGACCCTTCCGTGGTTTTACGGAATGACACGTAATGCTCCACTGTTGCCATTCCAATCAGGAAATCAGCTTCTATAGGTATAGTGCGTATCATCGCCATAGCATCTGCTTCATATGTTCCTGCTTTTGTACTGTCATCCTGTCCATCCGCCACCCACCCTACCTGACCCACTTTACCCTGACAGGCCTGAATGAAGAAAAGCTTGGGCTTTCCAGCCAGTGTGTGGCAGTTAGCAAACGGCTGTGTGATATCACGGATTTTAACTGGTAGACCGTCAGTGCCCAACACAGTGGCGTTTTCACCATGGGAGAGAACACAGCAGGCGAACACATCCATTTGACAGTGATCCCTCTTTGCAAACTCCTTCACCACATCAAGAACGTCTGAGGCTGTCAAATCGTCTCGCACCTCAACCTCAAAATACATTTTCTTAAACACTCTCGTAAGTTCATCTAAAACAAATAGAGATTTTATGAGAAACACACTTCTCATCAGTACAGTTTCAGACATGTGAGAAATACCTTTGTCCTTATGTGTGCCGTCCCGGTCGGACAAACTTTGGCACTTTTCAAAGTTGTAGTTGTTGATGATTAGACAGTATCCTACAGGCCGATGGTTAACGGTATAATAATCCTTCCGGTACATGAATGAAAAGAAAATTACAGTTAAATTCTGTCCTGATCAGTTACCGGGCAGTTACTTTGCATTTAATTGAAAATATGAAATACATATGAAAATACATAACAAATTTATACTTTAATTTAAATGGAATCTGTCTTAACCTCTTTGTTTACATCTTTGTTTGACTTCTGTGAATCAGTAGCAATCATAGAAGCGTCTCCCTCTTAAAGCACAAAAAGGGAGATACATGCAGGAGCATATGATGTCAGCACTGTTTTTAGGAGAAACTGAGAAAGTGCTATTAACAAGCAATGCTTTAAAGAATGATAGCATAACTTACGTTCAACTGTCTCCATAAGCTGTATTCAGATAATAAGGGGGATTAAAAGGGGGATTTTCAATAAGGGGTATTGAAAATAACAGGTATTGTAAATTCAGAACCTGACATTTTTGTTATGAAAAATTGTTTACAGTTTAAAACATTTTTTAATGGTATACACAAAATGTCTAACAAAAGCAACGACACAGCAGATACAGACCATCACACATACTAATGGTTATATTTGTGATGCTTACGTCATCAGTACAGGGGACTATGGAGCGCATATGATTAGAGACTTCCTGTGAAGGAGTACGGTCGCCAGCTGGACAAAAACATGTAAAGCACATGCTTTGAAAACCTCATTAAACATTGTATTATTTATATCCTAATGCAAAACAGAAAGAGATTTTTATGTTTGACCTTGTTGCTGGTATCTGTGCCTATTCTTAAATTCCTCTATCCTGTAGGCCAGCTGTCGGTCACATTTATTCAGAATATTATGCAGTTCATCCAGGTTGTCTTCTCCCAGCTTCTGTAGCTTTTCCATCTCAATAATAATGTCCAAGAATGACTGTATAGGACACAAGTCGTTTCAATGTATTTAATGTATTTTTAATCTGTGTTTTTAAACTTATTTTTATAGGCTAACATAAATCACGATTCAAAACTATGTTAAAATTACTTGTAAATCCAAGCTGATTAAACTTGATTAAACCTTTTTTTATAGTGTATTGGTGCCCAAATTTAAGTCTGAGGCACTACAGAGCCACTAGCTTAAAATATGTTTCTTTGTGATCTCTTTTTATAATCACTAATCACATCATCAGCATTACAGTTAAATCCGGGATGTATGTAACTTACAGAAGACGGGCCTAATTTTGCTTTTGGAAGATCTGCAAGAAACTTCACCACTCTGAGGTTTTCTTCAGTCATGTCATCAAATAAACTATAAAGCATCTTTCTGCAATGAGTAGAAAAACAATAATGTAAGATCGAAGATTTACAGTTAAAACAGCAATTTAGGCAACATATTAAAACATTTAATATATTTAGAACGTGATATTTCATTAATATGATCCTGGTACCTTAAATATTCAAACATCTTAGACATCTACAATTCACATAGTTATGAACCTCCTTCATACCTGTATGGTGACACACCCGTCGCGACGTCACGTTTTAGCAGATCTCTCTCCACCTCATTTTTGGACCGTCCCAGGATGACAAGCAAGTCAAAGCGTTTAATGGTGACCAGAAGCTCAGCGATGAGCAGGTCATCGTCCAGCAGCCCCTGCTCCTCCAGTCGTGCGAATAGATCTTTAGCGTCACTGACTGACTCCAAACGCTTCTTCTGAATTAAATCCGAGCAGAGAAACTTCAGCTGAGCCACTTCATTACTCGTCAGCTCCTCATCAATAGCCAGAAGTCTCTGGAGATCCATGCTGAAAATGTGTCTTCATGTATGCATTCATAAACACAAATCAAACAGTAAAAAGCGACGTGAAAGAAAACAAATAAAACTTGTTCCTCTAATATTCTTCTTTAAAAGACATAAATGACATTTAATATTAATATGTTGGTTTTGCTTCTGTAAAAAAATTTTAAAAAATGATTCCCACATCAAGATAAGACGATAGGTTAACTTCCGATATAGTTAATCTATATGTTAACCTATCGCCACCGATTCCGAGATAGGTCAACATGTGCAGTTGTATTAGCTATTACAACGGCATATGTAACAGGTATACATGAATATACATGAAATATAAACTAAGTTTACAACAGTTTAAGGATAGTCCCACTACTGTAACTGCATGAAATTTCTAGTCGACGTCCCAAATACAGTCGAGTGCGATAAAGTCCGACTAATATTTAAAATAAACAAACTTTAACTATCAACTAAAATACTACAACTTCTCTTACCTGTGTACCTATACAGCATTCAGCTGTAACACACCAAAAATATGGAAAACTAACTTAAATATGCGCAAATAAATCAGGTGAGTATGATCGACTTTTGCTGCCCTTTACTTTCAGTTTCAAATTTAGCGTTCCGAGGTGAACCAGGAATGACAAGAGATAGGTGCACAAGTTGTTCGTCAGAATGTTGAAGATATCTATTGTACAGGTAATACTTTTAGCCTGAAAACAATTAATACATGAAAATGGATGGATAGAACTGACTTAGACAAAATGCCTTTCCAAGTTGAAGTTGTTGAGGTCAGTTAAAAAGATCTAGAATCATTTATTTGCTGATGCCACTTATGTTGTTTTGCTCCTCCATGTCTTGGAACGTGAAGATAAAACCGAAATGACAAAGCAATAGGCTATATATTTCTATAATATCGCGCTCTGAGACAGAAAATTGTGTACTAGCAGCAACTTCATTAAGATTTCGAACTATTTTATTTAGTGACTAATTTAAACGTTTTGTTCACGCCGTAAACTTAACATCTTTGGTTTGCATGGCAACGACATTACCGACACAACAAGTACCGTACACCTTCTTATAGATGCAGTATGCGCATCATACGTCTAGCACGCGACATATATTGAACACAGACACGATTAATGATTTATGGGTTTATTCCCTCAAAACCTTCATAAATATCAGTGCTTGTGGTACCATACGTATTCAAAATATGAATTGATCGTTTTAAAATGTGGGATTCACTGCACATTTCCTACACACAGGGTCAAAGGTCAGGTAATAATATTGCTTTCACACAGGGTCAAAGGTCAAGTAATAATATTACTTTACTAAAGAAATGTAAAACCCCAGACTAAGCCATTTAAAGTCTGTCAAATACTTCAAGATCAAAAACAGTTATTGTATAGAAAATAATGCCCAAGTCTGGCTTGCTGCGCACTTTGTGCACAAAATGCTTGTATTTACTTATTATGAAATCAATTAAATTCACATTAGTTTTTTATTTAAAGTGATCCAATGCAGTCATATGTAGGGAGCACTGCACGTTTAGCTTGGAATGATCTCAGTGGTTGCTTTCTCCAAATCTCAGTAGGTCTTATCGCCTCTTATAAATGTCCTTTCGCCTGCGCAGCTCCTCTAAAACACGGGCGCGGTATGAAGTCCAGTCCTCATCTTGCTTCTGCTGCAGTCCCAGAGCCCGCTGGAGATCCTGGGCATGGCTTCGCAGGAAGGGATTGTACTGTTTCTCCTCTGCCAGAGTGGATGGACACTGGAAAAACAGAAGCGTTTATAGTGTCCCAGTCTGAGTCATGTTTAAACAGACTCAGTGGATGGACTGAAAACACAACACTACTAGACAAAAGGTTTTTTTTACATATTTTTATACAATATCAGAACTACCTTAAATCAAGCTTGGCTGGTAGGAATGTGCCAACAGAAGCACTTGTTTGTGATCTTTCATAATATTACTAAATGTTGAGAAATATCGTGGTTTCTGATTCAGGATTTCTTGATATTAGATGATTAGGCGTGGACTGCTTACCGTGCATAATTTCTGACCCCTCTGTTGAAGCACCCACTGTAATTTCTGCTCCCTCACAACATTATAGGGCTCCACCTCAGCAGCGAACAGCAAATTATCTTCTGCATACTCATGTCCTTAATTAAAAAAATGAGTTTACTGACAATGTAAACATAAACACAAAGCCTTTCTTTAGAATTCATCACCAAATACTATTTTATTGAAGTGTAATCCAAAATGTTGTGTTAAACGGCTTCGCTTAACCCTGGCTAATGTTGAAATACTGGAATGAAATACTGGGTTAAAAACACTTCTAACCCTGGGTTACAAGTTGTGCCAAGCCTAAATTTTGATGCCAGAGTATATAGTGTGAAACTATGGAGTGTTTCCCCAGTGACTTATTAATTAAGCAATTAAGCAATATTTGCTTGACTAAATATTAACATATTTATTTGTTCTTGCCCAGGAAAACCTTATTAATTTAATATATATGCAAATCAGAATGTTACCCTTAACAGGTTCACAAATATACAGTGTAAATATTTATACATCTCAAAATCTGACTATCCAGGGATAAATGCTAACCCGGGGTAAAAAGTATGAACTGTATGAAAAATGGAACACGATAACCCAAGATTACAATGACCCTGAGATAACAAATTTAAGTGTGACAAGCCCATGAAAGTTATGAAAGGGGTATTTAGGACTGTTTCCTTACCAGGCCATAGCAGAGTATTATCATTTAGCGATCCCACTGTGTCCAGAGATGACAACATTGTTGAGGCATTACCCTCAAACATTCTCCCTACAAGGCACAGAAATGAGTCAGAGAACTAGCCGGATTAAAGAACGTTAAATTCTTGTTCTACACTGTGCTGTCCATCAAAACATGATAAATAGTTGCTCAAGTTATTGCAATGTACACAAAATATTAAACAAGTATAGCAGGTTACAATAATAATACAGAATAATCTAAGACCAAATATTATAAAATTAACAAGATACCACAGTTCTATGGGGGGGACTGCTCAGAGGAGCTGTCTACACAATGTTTTTGCACACGTGCAGTACCTGAAGCGATCTTCAAAACTTGTTTTAATAGCAAAATCTGATCTTAAGAAGAATTTATGACACAGGTCATGTGGGATTTAAGAGTTGATCTGAAATATGTTTTATTGTGACCTTAGTCAGAGATTTCCTTAAAGGTGCTTTGGTATACATCTGTATACATCTGCACTATTTTACCAAGCTAGGCGCAGTGAGATAACACAGATTTAGGCCAGTTACAAATAATGCAGTTACACTCACCACATCCAGAGAGGAACACCAGGTCCCCTGAAAATAAGCTGCTGGGGCCACCGATTGCTCGGCCATCAAGAAGGTAGATCATGTGACCCACTGTGTGCCCAGGAGTATAGAAGGCCCTGAACTGAAACCGAGCTCCAAAATCTATTGTGTCCTTGTCTGAGAGGGGGCTAAAAAATGCAGAAAAAACAAAAACAGCTAACTAGACTTATCTGTAATGTCTCAAGCAACTGCCTTATACACGGTTTCTAATAAAGACAGTTTATATTTTGGATACATTTATAAATAAAAAGTGACAAATAATGAAACATTACAAGGTGTTTCAAAGGCACTTACTGTGTGAGTCCAGGAATGTTGTCCATAGCATTCCCATATACTCGGCAGGAACTGTAGCGTCTCTTTAGAGCCCTGTTGCCTCCACTGTGGTCCCTGATTAGGGAAAAAAGCATATATAAGTACATTTTAATTGAATTACCTTGTTTATCTATATAATCTTGGTTAATATTCAGTTAAAAGTAGCCAGATGCTAAGAAACAGCAGCATCAATATTCTTTAAGAGTTTCCCTTTAAAAGTTCCACAGAGAAAGTCATACAGGATCAGAATGACAAAGTGCACGATTAAATGATGACAAAATGTTAGTTTTTGGGTGAACTTTCCCTTTGAAAAGGTTAAACCTAGAATTCTAACACATACAAAGGATTCGTTTGACTCATCTGAATGAAAAATGGCTGATTCAGATGTTAACTAATATATTTTTTTACCAGAAATATCTACTAAATAAATATATCAATGAACATTGTTATGATGTGGCCAGAAATAAACATTCTGCCAGTCCAGTCTGCCAGTGTCTTGGCACCCAAAACTAAAAATGACACAATCTGTTTCTTACCAGTGTTTGTGTGTGCAGAGAACAGCTTGTAATGTCACCCCTTCTTCCTCTAGGCATGCCTGTGGTGATGTGGATGTAAGGCCACACAAAGAAATTAGAAAAAATAAAGACCACTAGAATCCAACAAACTATTTTTAAAACGACTGCAAAGTTGCTTTGAATCCAACCTGAACAGGCTGGGGGTCGGCGGGGTCCACCACTACCGCCAGACTCGATGCAGTATCAATGACCACATAACTGTAGTTGTCTGACAGGATGGGAACTGGTATTATCTTGATGCCTGTTAAAAGTGAGATAAAACAACATTAAGGACTGGTATATGGGTGGAATGTGTGATGTAATATATTGTTCTGCTCACCGTTTATTATCGTGGGTTGAGTTCGGGAGTGGCCGGAGGGGTAACGCTCTCTTGCTTTTCTTATCTGCCTCTTGTGAAAGATATACCCCAATTTGGTCCGGGTATAAAGAGAGTACCTGCATGCATTTTAAAGATGACGTTTGGATGTTATTTGCGTTTACTCTTAATTTACACTAACCACAGCTTTGCTATGGTAATATTAACTAACAACACTGGCACTTCGGCAGATTTTTGTTAAACAAGTACACTAATATCAAAGTTACACTGATCTAAGCTTAGTAAAGAGGATTTTACTGTTCATGTCTTACTACAAATATCACAGTTAAACTATGGTTGCTATGCAGAGACCTGTGGTGTATGTTTATTAAAGACGCGTATCGCTCACTACTAAAATAACAAAACCTACAAATCAATGTCAGGCACTGCGAAACAAGGGAACACAAAAACATCTATTCCGTTTACATATGAAATCATTTCCATTTCGATCCTAATGCAAAAACGGTTCATGCGAACAGCATAGAGATGCAGATCAGAAAAACAGCATGTAAACTAAACAATAAATAAATAAACAAAATAAAGGCCCGTGACGATTAAGTCACTTACGCTATCCAGAACAGTGGTTTCTCTGTGCGCGCCATCAGTTTAGCGATTAGAGTATTTTTCCATAAAGTTTTTCGTGTACATTTAATAACACGACAGACATACACCCCTCCACATACTGAAGCAATACAAAGAAAATACACCGTCCAGTCCGGAAGCGCCATTACAGTGGGCGTGCCGATGATGACGTAACTAAAAGGATAACCTCGATTGGCTAGAGGAATTCTACGCCGTAAAGATACGTACTTTATTTTTATTTTATTTTTGCATGATTTGTGGCACGTGATAGAAGGAAATTTAATCAGCAATTCCATTATAATGTCAAACAAAAAATACCTTTTTCAAAGGATTTGTAAAAGCATATTGGTTATAAGTATATAAGTTAGAATGTTCTGCTGTTCATTTAATATGTACTGTTATTTTTGCTAGTGTTTGCTTTGACAGTTTCGGAAGAACTACCTTTATAGGAGGGTCATTTGAAAGACCCGTAAATGGAAGAAAATAAAAGTGACCAAACAGCACAACCCCTGCTTGTTTTAGGAACACAAATTTGGGAGTGTCCAGTTCACCATGCTTGACGGAATTGTTACATTGGGGTTTTTGTGTGTATGTGTGTTTGTGAGGCGGTAGCCTACACAAAGACAGCAAACAGGCAGGCATACGTCTCCTCATTGTATTTTATATTGGTGATTTCGTTGGTGATTTCATGTTAAACAAACGCAAAAATGTTCTAACGATTAAGGCTCTTTTGACTCCACCTGCTGATTTCATTAACGTGGACAAGTATCTCGACTAACCTAAACGTCATCAACTGGCTTCCACTAGTTGGATTGGCACTAAAGGTGAACCAGCGTAAACCACCGTGTTTTTATTTAAACAAACTTAATCTGAAGGATTTCTTCTCTGACCTTTCTTTCGCCAATTCGACATCGTGCTTTAACGTTTATTGGATTTAAGACATTGCAAGGTAAGAACATTAATGTTATATTATTTAATTTTATATTAATGTACTACACGACAGGCGTGTGAAGACTTCCTCACCCTTACAAAACAGATCATGGTAATCGCGTTTATCTAAACACGTTAGTTACTACTTTTATTTTTACAAAAGTAAACGTGTGGTAACTTGTTTTAGTCACAATTGTTATTAAAACTGTTTTAGCGGACATTACGGTTACCATGGTCATTTTTTAAAGAGGATGGATGGTAAAAGTCAATAGATGCTATGTCATTATATTCAGTATGAACTATAATTCAAGTAATAACCACGTTGTAATGTAGAAATATGACTGTAAGAATGTTTAAAATTTAAAATGCCATCCTGTCCACCAGATATAAATCTGTGCCCGTGTTTCAAAACCTAGTAAGCTAGTGGGCATTATAGACATTTAGTGTCTCTGCGACCAAATATTGTCAAAATGTTTAGATAGGCAACTCTAAAGTTTTTTAAACAACCCGTTTCAGCATAATAATGCGTTAATAATATTTTCTATTTAAGTGCAGATATAATATTAAACATGGGCTCTTCGCTGTGCCTGATCAAACTTACCAGAAAAAAAACATAGCAAAAGTTTCAGCCTGAGTTCTGAAGTAGTGCTTGGTTGAACATGGTTGATTACATAACACTGTGGGAACGTTTCTTATGCGTCAGGGTGGACCAGTAAGGAAAGTGGGAGAAGTTGTTTTAAGGTTGCTTAGCGCAGAACACAGTGATGTAACGGTGTGTTGTAGGCTTGTATGACTCGTGTTGGCAGTCTTAAACTGATGTGAGAATGCGGAAGTTATTTTCCATTCTGGCTGCATTACACAGCTGATTCTCAGCACATGGTTTTGTTAGTGTATAAACAGAGGATTGACTGCTAGAGAGTCAGTCATAGCACTAACATCTTTCTGCATTGCTCTGCAAGTACAAAGTGACAATATAAACCTGACTTTGTGCTGTTGTTACATGTTTGTCACTTGTCCTGCAATATTTATAGTTCATACAATAATAGTCTATGGCTCTTTAAGTTGGTGAATATGAATTTGTCATCACCCTTCGCGAGCGTTAATTAGAAACACGTGCTTCCAAAACACTAGCATATGTCAGGCCCCATTTACCCAGGTTCGATTCTCCTAGTGGTTATGAGTCATAACTATGGTGACCTCACAATGTGACTCTGTGTGAATTGCTTGACAACAAGAAGTACTAATTCCTCACTACAAATCATGTATTTAAAGGGGTAACTCATGAAATAATATAACCTCAAATTCCAAAATCTCATTCCCTCAGTATGGAATACTTGGTTGCCGAGGGAATACAAGGTGTGTTTACATTACTCACCAACATATTTCATGGGCTTCATCTGCGTGACTGTTAGATATTTTATTTATTGTGCGCTCTCTGATTTGCAGACAGCCTCTGTCTCTTTACAGCAATTTATTATTGTATAAACAGAGGCTTATATTCATTGATACATCCTTGGGAACTGGTACAAAGCAGTTTATTTAAAGAAACAGGCAGTTGTTCTCCATCAGTTATCAGAACAAAGTGTACAGACATACAGTGGGTATATAAAGGCTAGGTTAAGTAAACAGGAGCTTAGGAGTTAAGTCTCTTAGGCCCTAGTATTTTGTTGTATTCACAAGAGCCAAAATAATATTTCAACGTGACGGTTTCCAGGAAGATTGTATAAAGTGTGCTGAGTGCTTTTTGTTGTGCTTACTAAGTTCAAGAGCAGTTAACACAGTGGTGAGAGGGAGACAGATTGTGTACAAAATGTTAGTTCACTAATAACACCCCAGTTTAACAATCTATCATCTAGATTTAAATGTTTTTTTATTAAAGGCATGGGCATGTTTATTTTAAATATTGGGCTCAATTGTGCAAAACTGTATTTTTCAAGCTGGTTCAGCTAAGGCACATTCAGGTTGCCATGTGATTGTAAGGCAGGAACTAAATCTTCCACATATTCGTCCCATTCATGTTCTGTCTCATAACATCAAAAGTCTCTGTAACAAGTTGTATTTTTTCATTCACTTAATTGTAGGGATTGAAATAGTCAAACGTTTAAAAAAACAGGAAGTGTGGACAGGAAGTAGAATGCTGAATTTATCTGTCTACTTACCACTTGTTTACATCCTGCACTCACATAACACATATCTATTATTACTACAGAAGTTGTGATAGGAAAATTCGTTGGACATGAATCAGGAAGAGAAAGTTTAGTGATCTCTCAGAAATATTCTCCAAACTGCACTAGTGCCCACAAAATGAGTTGGAGAATTTGACCGGAGAATTTGCTATTTTTGGTAATGGCATCTTGCAGATCATCCAAACAAATTTTAAACACTAGTAGCATTTAATAATTAAATAACAATAACAATAAATAACAAACAGAGATGGCGAAAAAGAGGCAAAAGTTACAGATTGGAGGCATTTATACACTTTACTAGCGCAAATAATCATGATGGGTTTCTGTTCTCTGCCAGGATTTATTAAAGCAGCATGTCCAGGTCTGATTTTCCTCCGGGTTATGATGATTCCCGGATGCTCTCAAACCCTGATCCTGGGAGAGGTTACCCCCCTTCTGCCCCTCCATATGGCTTTAGTTCATATGGGGGACCACCGCCTTACCCACAGCCCAACAATGGGTACCAAGGACAGCCTGGGGGATACCCACCGCCAGTTATACCACCCATGCCTATTCCTGTCATTCCCACTGGTTCAGGTAAGATTAACTACTGCTACTACTGGTGAATACAAACTGGAATTTTATTGAGCAGGTTTACTGTGTAACTAGTAAACCAGCCATACTGTACGCTATCTCTTACAAAGTTATAGGATGGTTTATACAGACAAGTTAACAAATGAAAATCAGTCAGTCTGTGCATTACACCAATGGCGCTTCAGTACAGCTTTGACATGATTGTTACAGGTGACAATGAAGGATTTACCACAGTGGATGGATGGGACAGTACTCGTGTCCGACACAGTTTTATACGATAAGTAAGAAACAACAACTCTATAATCTGTATTATTATCGTTTTTTGCAGAATTCTGTTTTATAGTCATGCTAAATTGCCTTATGTTACGGTAACAACTGTTGCATATTGAATGAGTTTGTATAAATAAACGTGTCGTGTCTCACAGGTTTACCTGATCCTGGCAGCACAACTTCTCGTCACAGTCGCAATCGTGGCTATTTTCACATTTGTGTAAGTCGCTGGACTCTAGGTGTGATTACATAACCTTGTTAAAAGTTGTCGCTGATTGTGCAGGTGGATTTGTGATGAACGCTAATCAGATTTTGTGTTTTATTCATCCAGGGAACCTGTAGCAGTGTTTGTGAGAAAAAACCCAGCGATTTACTGGACCTCATAGTAAGCTTCAGGCGTTTATATAAAATTCACACTTTTTCTAATCTTAACCGTTTGAAAATTTTGTAAAAAAAAAAAGACTGGCTGTTATTAAAGGACAGGTGGATGAAGGATAAGAATTACACTGTTGTACACACATTTGCTCTGTCGTGTTGAATTAAGGGGATTATTTTTACCTTTGTAAAGGCATATTTCTGTTTAACCATATAAAACACAGGGTGATATCTTTTTATTTAAAAACATTTTAGTGTGTAAAAATTATTTCCCAAATGTTTCTGGTCACTTTCAGAAGCACTTTCTCCTCAGCTTTGGTTCAATTCTAACCCTGCACAGCAGACCTGTTTACACCTGGTATTACGATGCATGTAGAGCATTTTAGAATGCAGATCACAACTGGACACTGCTTAATACAGGTGTAAACAGTCCACTTTCCACTTATGTCCATTTTTGACTACACACCAGAACCCACACCAGATGTGAAGCCAGAGTGTGTCATTGTGGGGGGGGGGGCTTTCTTAAAGGCACAGCAACCCAAAATTTTCTTACACCAAGTTTATTAGCATTATATGTGGCCATCGTGTATTTAAAAATAAAGAATGTTTATGACTCCTGATGATCAAAATAATTTTGATTTCTCAGTGCTGTCTACTTCGTCACATACATGGTCCTGGTTTGCTGTCAGGGACCCAGGTGAGAGTATGCCCACTTATTTGAATCAGCCTCATAGCACCTCTAATTTGTACCAGTTGTTATTTAGTGATATTTAGTGAAATCTCTAGCAGCCATATAAAACCTACAAACATTTGTTTTACTGTGAAAAATTATATTTTAACCTTTGCCCTCGGGTTTTACATTTTTAGGAGACGTTTTCCATGGAACCTGATCCTGTTGACCATTTTTGTGAGTCTCTTTTTGTGAGAAGATTTTAAGTAACTCTCCTTTTATTAGGGGGTGTGGCCAAACCTGTAATGAAAATGCTCATTGGTCTTCATTTACAAAGAATTAAAGAAGACACATAAATGTTTCTTGCTTCTTGTTTTAGACATTGGCATTATCATACATGACTGGGACAATAGCAAGGTAAGGCAGCTATTATGTGTTTTACACCAGGGCTGAAAAGGGATATAGAGGGAAAAAAGAAAAACAGCCATTGTCTAATCTTTCAAAATACATAAACCGCGTTTAGCTTTCAGATTTGACTACATACTTCATCATAGTTCTTAAGCTATGCAATTATAAAACAGCTCCGCCCCTTTAATACATTTTCTAGAGGTACTGATGTTTTCCTCAGTTATTTTTATGATTTTGCTGATTTGTGATTTATGTCATGTCTGTGTAGTTACTATAGCACTAAAGCAGTGTTCCTGGCTCTCGGCATCACTGTTCTCGTGTGCGTTGCTGTGACCGTGTTTTGCTTCCAGACTAAGGTGGGATCACATTTAATATGTACACCGGCTACTGTATCAGCTACTGTATGCGTACTGTACACATACTGTACGTGTCACCATGATTTTCTGTCCTTCAAACAGGTGGATTTCACTAAATGTGCTGGTTTCTTCAGTGTGCTTGGAATCGTGGTTTTTGTGACCGGTATCATTACAGCTATCGTGCTGTCCTTCAAATACGTGAGCAGAACTTTCAAGTCATTTGGATTTGTCTTGTGCTTTACACACTATTCAAAGCAGTTAAACAGAACACCAACTAGATACTGAACTTTGTATGTGTAATACCAAAAATGTGGTCATTGAATAAATTATTTAAGGTTAATGTTTAGTACTACGAATGATGATTAGATTGTATTGTTTGAAATATATCCTACATTGAGGACTTAAAATGAATGCAGGCAGTGGTCTGTGAAATGCCCTTTGCTTGAAATCTACCAGACTGGAAAGATGCAGATTTGTGTAAATTCTGTCCATTCTGTAATTGCACAGAAATTGTAATTTGCTCATTTAATTATTATAATCTCATGCTCTTTCAGGTCCCCTGGCTTCACATGTTGTATGCAGGAATAGGGGCCGTTGCATTTACTCTGGTATGTCTAGAAACCCCCACTCTTTAATTTTGTCACCTTTTCTTCGAATGCTTTGATTCAAGCCATTTATTTGTTCTATTTGTTGTTTTTTTATTAGTTTTTGGCCTATCACACTCAGCTGCTCATTGGGAACAGAAAACTCTCTGTCGGTCCTGAGGAATATGTTTTCGCTGCTCTCTCTCTGTATGTTGACATTGTCCAGATCTTCATCTTCCTCCTACAGATTATTGGGTTTGCAGAGAGATAGAAGCTTCACGGTTGTTGGTTGGCCTGTATTGT
>JAZGTI010008922.1:0-19510 GCA_036877585.1 Botia kubotai | reverse complement strand
TAACCAGAGCAAATGAAACAAGACAGGCGCTGTGGTCACATGTGCTGTGTGTCAACTCGCTGTTGGAGAGAAGGGAGAGATTGAAAGCTAGCCTGGTATCAGTGTATCGATACTTCAGGAAATTAGTATTGGTACCGTTTCATATATTTCAGTATGGATATTTAGCGAAAATCTATATTTTTGACAACACTAGTGTATAGACACACATATTATGACTTCTATTTTCTATTACTTGTTCTTCTGCTCACTAGACAAGGATGCTAAGTTTATAGCTCTGATCATGGCAGAAACTAATGCAATTCTAAACTCCTACCATTAAGTTCAGATCCTCATCTCATTCTTTAGTTAGAAACTTTTCTTTCTGCTTCCTTTTTCTTTTAAAACTTACAGTAGCTGTAGTTAATGTACAGGTAAAAGGACAGTGAAAAGGTTAAAGAAGAAATTATTACTGGTCTTATTAGTAAACAATTAGCTGTATGACTTTAGCAATTGAATTAGATTCTAAACTGTCTCTAAACTAAAAGTTTAATGATCTAAGCTTGAAGTCTTTATATATTTGACATGCTATATATACCTTAATATATTCTAATTTTTGGTTCTTTGCTTAATGCGTTCATTATACATAACTTGATCAATGCTAAAAGTTTAGAAAACAAATTTTCACATACTTTATAAAAGGCCAAGTAGGATAACCCATTATTTCAAATTGTCACAATGTTAAGACCGGCTCATGCTTTTTACCTAATACAAAACGCTTTACAAACATTGAAAGCTTGTAAAATATTTGGCGCTAATTTGTTTGGATCAAAACACAAATTCTTTAATTTAATGTGACATCTGCATTTACATTGTATTTTATTAACTGTATGTTAAATGACACATAAAATTACCCTTCGTTAAATGAAAGCATTTGATTCATATGTTATAAAGATTTGTTCCATTTTTCCATAAAAGTCCACAGATGTCCCAAACATGAAAACAGAACGAAAGATTCGTTAAGATAGTCGTCATGCATCATTTACTGATAGGAATTAAATTTTGTGTGTTAGACGCTTAGAGTTATACTGCCCTTGTGAACTTGGCCTGATTTTATCTCTCTTTCTCTCCTCCCTATTTTATGGGGTGACTGAGTGACCAGGGCAGCACCAGCTCAACTGCTACTGTTCATGAAATGCTTAACTGCCCACATAAATACTCCCAAATGTCTGTTTCACACATGGAAACATAAATACATACTATTTGCTTGTGATTGCAAATACAAACTAAACCATGTGGCCATCTTACTGCCACATATTGCTTACATTACAGTACTGAATAAATAGCTATATTAAAGTAACTCAGAACTCAGACTCTGCATCATGGCCGTACCCGCAATTGAGATCCTCTGTATTTTTAAAAAAAATAAAAGTTGTGAAATAATTGTCTAAAAAGCTAACTGTATTTTGGTGCAGCCAATGTTTTAGAAAAATGTCTAGATAACTGATCTATGGTCTGGTTAGCAGTCTAACAGTGGGAGTTACTGGCTAATCAAATGAAAAAAGATGGGCTGCAGTGGTTACTGTTCACAGATGCTGGGCGTGAATTTTAGCATGGCGCTCGCTGTCTTAGTTTAAACAGTGAAAGAGAGCAATGTAAACAGCTCATTTTTATATCTGATAACTGTTTTCTTATAAATATATTAAACAACTGACAGTAACATCCACCGATGCAAACTACAAAAATGAATGTTTCTTTACATTAATTTTCTCTTTTTTTTTTTACAAACAACCTCCAAGTGTATGTTACTTTTTCTCTTTTGATATGTCCGTGTCTGGTCTGTGCTCAAAAAGTTAAAGGGATAGTTCACCATGGTAAAAGGGATAGCAAACTCAGTTAATGTACCCCAGTATTTCTAAAACCCTGCGTACGGCCCTGCTCAGCATCTTTCCTGTTCTCTCCTCACTGCTGTAAGTGGAGGATATAAGGACTGATATGAGAGCTGATCCCTATTCTACACTGGCTATTAAGTAGCGTTTGTGCTCTCCAAAGCCTGTCCTACCTATTAACCTCTCTGATGTGCTTTCTCATGATAATCAGCCTGTTACCCACCGAGGAGCATGGAATTGTGGGATGTTTTCAGAGGAGAAACCCCCCTTGATGCACATGCTCGCTCGCTCTCTCTCTAACTCACACACACTGAATCAAGCGTGTTAGCTGTTCTAGAGAGCACATGAACAGTAATTCACAAAAACTGCTAAGGACTGTTCATTTAAAACTTTCTACAAATGTTTAAATGTGCTGCTATACCAGCAACAACACAGAGAAACAATCAGCCTACATATCTTCAAAAAGACCGGACTTCTATTTTATAAGGTCCTGTTAAAAGTAACTGATAGAGAAAAGCCAAGCAAATACATTTTGTTTTGACGAATGCCCCGCATTGAGTTAAAACACAAACCATTTTATCTAATAACAATTTAAGATCAAACAAGAACTATAAAGGGCTCTCTTTCACCCATTATAAGCAATTCTGGTAGTTATTTCATACTAAAATATAAACTCACGGTGTACACTTTGACATGCAGGGACACAAATTATGTTATTTGCTTTCTTTCATCAAACCCTGGTCAAGATCCAAGCAAAAGAGCCCCTTACCAGCACTAATGCTGAAAACTAAACGCTCTCAAAACGCTTTCACGCGTAACAATATGCGTTTCAACATGCAAGAAACGGCAATGTCAATAACAAAAGCACTGTCTCGTGACGATCTCACTTCCATTTCCTTATTATGTAGCTCGAGGCAGTGGAAGTTGAGGGCCTTGATGGAGCGCAAGCGCCAAACGTGAACAACTCGTTCCAACCTGTTCTTTATCAATCACTTTTGTTAAGTCCTTTAAAGGTCGCGTTTCACATACATCCGATGCATATATCTTATGTAAAAGTATCTTAAGTGTTTTAGACTATTGTCACTGATAGCTGAACTACATTTCTTTAGCACAAACAAGTGCAAATTATATACAATACTTATTTAAAAGCTTGACTTCATGCTTTCCCCTTTATATAACATGCTTAATGTATTACTGCACGCATTTAAGAAGAGATATCAGCGTGCCCGGCTACAGGTGTCTGAGCATGTGGCTACGGTGTTGCAATGACGTCCACTGGATGAATTAAAGATCGGTCACAAGTATGTTTTATCAGAAGTAATATTAAGTTTTGAAACCAATTAGAAGGAACATTATATGACGGTTTTCGTCTATGCAATACTTCAGTGAGTTCTCCGATCTATTACTTTGACATTATAGTGGATGGTATCAGCACTTAAAGCATGAAGTTCGTGGATGCGTCAATGTTTACTAGACATGCACACCTCGTTAATTTCTCAGCAGAGTGATTCTTAACAATGTGACATACATGATTTACAATAGAATACTCACCTTTTTGTGACGCCGAATACTAGGTTAAAATTAAAATGAGGCAGACCCCTACCTCATACACGTCAACTTCTTGACGTTATTGTTTGTTAAGTATCTTTGAACAGAAGACACAAAAGTCACAATCCGTTCAGGAACATCCGATCAGTGGCAAACAAATGACGAGCTCTAGATAAGCTATTGCAGCATGGAGCTATAACATGAAGCAGGACAGAAAACTAGACAAACAAAAATAGTTGTATGTTTAGAGCTCCGGTTTTACTCATACCAAAAACTAAACTAAATACACGTAGACAAATACGAGAGATTAACTGGAAAAATGGAACAAATGTATGCGTTTAAACCAATGTTTTAAACTCAACAGTTACGTTCCCTGGCACAGCACTGACATATGCTCCCTGTGAGACATTAATATTCAGAAATTACTTAAAATTAAGCCATTCACAACAAAACAACACTGAATATCAATCGGCACAGTACAGTCGATGATCACGCAAATGCATTTTGTTTACAAACTGAAAGTTCTGAATCCGCGGCGTATTTATCGATGAAGTTTACGAAGCTCGAGCGAACGTGTAATTAAAAATTAAATACCCGGAGCCTCAACACTGTTTTACAAAATAAGCCAAAAATAAATGACGTCGGCTCGAAAGAAAATACCGCCACTGTTTTACAATGAATCACTCGTGCAAGCTTTCTTACTGATCACCGGGCTGTACAGTTGTATTAATTATCGGTATCTCATTAAAAAAACATGCACACATCTCTTCTGAACGTGCAGCTACATTATGACGACTTGCAGAAAAAACGAGCAGTAGCCCACCAAAAACTTTCCAGCACCGCATTAGTCAATTTCACAAGGAACCCTCGTAACATTCCAGTACCGAATAAACGCAAACTTACCGTGGGAGCCCCACGCCACTGTTCCCGGTCTTCCTCCTCTTGATCTGTTGTTTTATTATTTTTTCCTAATTTTTCTCTATTTTTTTCTTTTTTCGGGGCCTGAGTGTCTCGCGCTCCTCAGGCTGCAGCAGTCGAGTTATGGGGCGCGCGAGCATTGTGGGAGTGTGACGTCAGGCCACTTTCACAAACTTCTACAGGGGTTGGTAAACTGTTGTGTGTTGTGCGTTTTAGGGGATTGTGTTTTGCACAATGTTATGATTAATGATAGATATTGGCGGGACTGATAAGGCTCTAAGGTGAATGATTATCGAAAGCAAAGGGAACTGGAAAGGCGATAGCATTTTTAAATAATTTAATACGGCATCTTTAATGCAAGGTGACTAAGTCAAGTAGCACTCTCTCTTTTCAGCTGTTAAACATGATACTTTGCTGTGTCTTGATACAATGCAAACTGTTATCACTACGTTTTGATCAATCTCTATTTATGCCTTCATTAAAGAATACACAATTAATCGCTAAAGTAATTGATAAATTGAGCTCAAAGTATGGTGGAACAGTCAAGGTTTGCAGAAAAGATGTGTAGCTATTTTTCTAAATGTCATGTGGATTTCTTATCAGTTTTCACGTTTGAATACTAATTCATTGGTAGCTTAAGAATTTACTTTTCACGTTTATGCTTGTAGGTTTACAAATGTTAAATAAAAAACACCTTCATTTACAAAGTTTTTTCAGCTATTTGAAATTTTGTCATGTTGGTCATAAGGTCATTCATAAACAATAAAACTGTGGGTGATTTTTCAAAAGTGAATGATCAAAGTGAATGTCTTGATTTCTGTGCAGACACTAAATCTGGCAATGTTCCATTTACCAATTATAACTAAATTAACAAGTAGGGTTTATACATACTTAGTATATATTGCGATATATATTGCTTTATTGCCAATGGGTAGTTGTGTTCCTGGAGAGACTGTTTGATTTGTAAAGGATGAAGAGCGTGTTTCACGTGTAAGTTCCCGATGGTCCCATTTCACCTTGTGTGTTTTTTGGGTGTGGGGGGGTGGGGGAATTACTTCCAGGGCATACCAGCTCGTTTCCTCACTACCCGACCCTCCCCCTTCGACCAGCGGATGGATGTGTGTGTGTGACAGCGTATGTAGGGGGGTGGGGAAACAAGGGTCTTCAATATAAGCCACTCGACGTGCTCAATGCTAAAGGGCGAAACCTTTCCAAGTTTCTATATAAAAGATCCCTCCTGCCCCCTGAGTGAAATTAAATATTCTCATAAAAGTTTCAAGACTGCTAAACTGGAATTGTTGAAGAAATTGCTCAAAAAGTTAGACGAAAAATGTCTGGACACCTATTCATCATTTGGAGTGATAATATCAGGTAGTTTTAAAACGGAATTTTTGCGGCTTTCTTGAGCTGTAGGGGGAAGTTCATGAAAGAGCGTTTGGATGTCTGAACGCCCGGAAGAGATGTTTAACTGAACGAATTTATGTATTGGATTAAAAACTAATTTCTTAATTTTTCTCTAAACGCACATTACACTTTGAAAAGTACATAGTTTATATACTATTAATTAATGCCTTACGTTTATCTTCGATTTCAAAATAAACTGAAAACACTGTTTCCATATTTTTAACGAAAAACAAACTATAAGTTCTATTGTATTGTTCGACAAAAGAATCTGGTGCTTGACAAAAATAAGTTTTCGTTTATTGACCTATAGAAGAAGATGAAAACAAACAAATTCTTGGATTTTAAATGTTTACCGTATTGACTTTGTTATGCAACATTTTTACAAACAGTACAAACGATGTGAGTAAGCGCGGAACAGTTTGTACATTCTACTTAATGTAAACTAATTTACACTGAAGGATATATGAAAAGGCATCAGAATGCAAGATCAAGGGGGAAAACCCAAATGACTGCACACTATGTGGTATAAGATGATTAAAGGTTGGGAACTGGGGTTTTTATATAAATAAGAAAGAATAAAAAAGTGATCCCTCGTTGGTCAAACGGCAAGCATTGTAAAAAGATTTCCCAAAAAGATTAAATATTAACTTTTATTAAATAGGTGTGCTGCAATGAACATGTTATAGATTTTTATTAATACAGGAAATAATTTAAGAGCAAAGAGTTTTCAGGAAAAATAAATGATTATCACATAACCATATAAACACGTTTAAGGTGCACCTTCCTAAATTTATGAATGTTAACTAAAAAGCCATTTGTAAAAATATTTCAAATATACACTGATCATTTTTAAAGAACGTGATTCTTTGAGGAAAAACTGAACAGAGAATTCACTTTTTAACCTCTGCTTTTAACCAGCTCTTATAAACCAATTTAGAGAGCTGCTGCAGAAATTCATTTTATAACAAATATTTTTATTTTACTTTATTGTCTGTATATATTTTGCTAAGATAGTTTTTGTGATCTAATGAACTGTACAGTGGTGTTAAAAAGACACTAAAATGTATCTTTATCTATATTTTATCAGTTTGTTGCTTCATTGTTCAGTGACCTTTATTGCTGATAGCCTTTGTTATGTTTCTACCACAATGTCAGTGTGTTCTGACATCAGTAGAAGCATAACTGATCTTAGGTCAGTGGTCAGAAGAAACTTCTGCAAACATCCCAGACGGATGTAAAGAGAAGGTCAGGCAAACTTCACACGCTAAGTAAAGGTGAGTGGGTGGTGTTGAGTGAGTCTGGGAGCAGCTGTAGTTTATAAAAACAAAATCATTTTAATTTGTACATATGATCTGCTACCTGAATAATAGACGCCAGTCAATGAATTAAATTAAATAAAGAGGAATACCAAACAAGCGTAAAAAAGGTAGTTCTTCAAAATGTATTCTGTTGTTTTTTACATACTAATGAGATGGTGACTGTATCATACGGTTCCTTTTGCTAGTAATGTTGCAGGTGTTAAAATCCATGTATTCAAATCAGATCTATTTAATTCCAAGAGGATTCCAATTCCTCAAAGTGAGGAAAGAAAGTTTTGTGGAATGATCTGTGACCATCTTCCTTTGAAAAAGTGAAGACCTTTGTAAGAACTGAATTCAGAAATGACCATTTCATTGCTCAGTAACCATTATTTTCAAGTACATTTGAAAAGCGTGTACTGTAACATCCATAGAAGTTGATATTTTACAATATTATATGCCATGATAAATGTATTGCTGCAATAAACCTTAGACACTTTGGGTATATTACAGATCTAATGTACATTGGAATAACAAATAACTTCTCTGAATTGTTTTCTAAAATGTGATATTGTGAATCCTTCAACTGTAAAAATAAGGAATTGTCAGTGTGATGCATTGAGATTTTACAACAGCTTTGTTTGGCCAGTCCGATTTAGTTTGCTTAAAAAAGGCTAAATGTCTCAGTCAGCCAATAAATTCATATCAAGGCAACATCAGATTTGTAAAGAATCTTTGTCTCTTAGAAGATGAACATACTTCAAGTTCAATATACATACATATATACTATACATGTAGTCCTCAACACAAAAACCTCAATTACACAGTAACAATTATTAAATATCATTAAATGAATAAATGAGCTTTCAATATAAAACTAACAGCAGAAAAAGCAGCAAGCAGAAAACAATAAGCCTATAACAGTAACCACATCATTTATTTATTCTGCAATGCATGCTGGGAGATAGCAAATTAGCAATATTGTTTAATATTAAATTGCTAGGCTGGCTGGGACAACATGTGGGGGAATATTGTTGGTCTAATGTGTGTTTTCATGTAAATTAAAAGTAAATTAAAGTACATTTTTAGTTTTTCCAGTAGGGTACTATTTGAATATAATTGAATATAATTGATTGTTTTGTACTATGACATTTCAAAGGTATTACTTTGGTAAAACTAAACATTTCCCACCATCACGGCAGTTTGAAAACACTACATAAATATGCTGAAACCACATGCAGAACATGACCTAACTTGATTGGGTCCAGAAGGATGTCGTTGAAAAATCAAAGCGCTCATTTAATTTTGGGCAGTGCCCACTAACAGTCTCCCTCGCTTTCTTTCATGCACACAAACAAACCTACACACGTTACCTCTGTTAGACATCAAATTCCCTCAACATTTTGGTCAGAACTTTCTCTTTTAGCTCTAAAGCAAGCACAAACACAAGGAAGAACTATTTCCCAGTCCCATCTGAGAGCTTGTTATCTGATTGTTTGTTTATTTTTTATTTTTGTCAGCTTTGTGGTTGGGCTTTATTCAGGTTGATTACAGTGGAGTGGTGGTCTGTCATTTAGACGCTCCAGATTGATTTTAAAGTGCTCTGTGAAACGCCACACACCAGTAAAACCTCTCCTCTCTCCACCTCAAAAGTGCTTGTAAAAAAACCTATTATGAGGAACAAGGGGAGAGTGAGTTTCAAAGCAAAGTCGGCCCTCCGTTCCTTCTCAACCGGCTCCTAATTACTCTCTGATTAACCATGGGACTCACAAAGCCGATATTTGCCTCTTTATACGAATGCCATGATGACAGGAACCAGAAAAGGGGGAAAAACACACATGCACACTAAATTAAGCCTGAGAGAGTGTTTGAAGGGCATCAGGGAAACATCTGTGGCTGTTTACGAGTAAGTAGCCAGTAGTCAAATCTCTAACAGCTTTGGTGTCATCCTGATTCTTTTCTTATTTTCTCCCCCGCCTCTCTGCAATCCTTCTCTTCATTTTTAAAAATGAAATCCAAGACATCTTCTCAGTTTAGCCTGTCATCTCCCAGCATTATGAAATCATGAAAGCCCTTCAAAAAAGCCATTGATGACAACAATAGCAATTAGGCAAGAGGCGATTTGTACACATCTGGAGTGGATTTCCTCACCCGAACGGTCCTTGGTGCACAAAATCGGCTCTTTGGCTGCTTTCTCCCCCCTCAGCGCTGTTGAATTGTGGACTGCAGTTGGTTAAGGGGAGCATGTTTTTATGTGTTTGGTTAAAAGCAGATGGTTGGTTTATGTTAGCTCAGGAAGGCGATAAACAGCTTAGATGCACTGGCAAACCACCAATATAGGAAACATGGAACCTTGCAATGCGTTTTAGATGAGCGTTTAGATGATTTCAATATTTTCAGACAATACTCTTTCTGACGCTCTTTTCTCCTCTGTAGTCGTCTGTATTATGCAGAAGTAGATATTAAATAAGTAGATATTTAGTGCTTATAAAACACTAAACCAGCAGCTGTGAAATAAAGTGAGGCTATTTCAATGCACAAGGTATAAACTAAGAATAATTGAAATACTAATTAAAAGCTAATGCATAAGGCGACTGTTTTGAGAGGTCTCCTCAGTTTTTTTGAGTGTTAGCAATTGCTTATTTACTGAAAATAAACTGCTTTCTGAAGAGATCTGAGAACCACTGCTCCAAAATGAAAGAAAGACTAGAGAGCAAGAGGGAGGGAAGAGTGTGTGTGCGTGTGGGAAGGTTGGAAACACTGAGCTGTAAGGTAGAGGCAATAGCCAGCAGTATTACCCATTAGTCCGTCTCTGCTGTACTCGTCTGCTCAAGGCTGATAAGACACATGGGTGGACCCAGCAATGCTCATCATATGCACACACACAGTTCTCCACCACTCTTTCCTAATAATATTTAGAAATAGATAACGTGACATTAATAAGATGATAGTGTAAATGTTTGATATGATGCACTTTCAATATCTTGCAATATCTTGAGTTTCAAAGACGTAAAAATAACACCAAAAAGTTTGAATGTGTTCGGCTTCATATTATAGTAGAAAGGAATGTGCGCTATAAGCATGTCACGTAATAAATCATTACATACATTTCTCAGTTGAATTGGTCCTCAGGATGTTGGTTTGTTGGGGATTATACATTTTCATTTTTTTAACTAGCTACACTGGCAAGAGTTCTTTGGCCAACCAGCTTCACCAGCATCTTTGATTATGCTGGTTCACCAGCTAGACCAGCAGAAACCATCCTAAGCCAGTTTTTAAACCAGCATTGAAATTCATGTTGATCTGAAGCTGGTCTTTACTGAGCAGATTCACATTTAGAGGAAACATTTGTTCTCTCTGAGTTGCTGTTCCTCTCTCTCATCATGAAATCTATGTGCAAGCTGTGCTTGAGCACACAATGAGAAGCAATTGTTTTCAACTCTGTTAAGGCCTTTGAATATCTGATTAGCTTCCTCACCCGAAAGAAGTTTCAGAACTGCATCGTTAGAGAGCAAGAGCTCAGATTTGCTCTAATATATTCTCATCACAATCATCTCTAACAATAAAAAACAGTATCTTGTGTGTGTGTGCGAGTATGTGTGCAGGACAATCTTTGTGAGGACCAATGTGACCAGTTAGACCATCAACGTAGGGGCAAAGTGAGTAAACTAATGACATTTTGGTCAGTCCTCACTTCCTGACACCCCTGTTTGAGGGTGAAGACTCGGTTTTAGGGTTAATGTTAGAATTACGTTAAGGTTAGGTTTAGAGTAAGGATAAGGATTAGGCAGTTAGTTGGTATGGTTATGGTTAGCGGAAAGGTCTAGAGAATTTATTGTTTTAATGAATGTCCTCACAAAGATAGTTGTACAAATGTGTGTGTGTGTGTGTGTATGTGCACGTGAACATTTCAGTAAGTGGGGGATGGGGCAGGTCATTAGAGAGTAGGGATGAACAGTAGGCAGTGGACACAGGAAAGAGAGAAACATGATGACAGAGTGCAGGAGATAATGATGAAAGACATGAAGAGTGAACAGAGGTATATATGAATGCTACAGGGTGCTGTGGTCTTAAAGGGCTAGTTCACCCAAATGTCATTTCAGATACTGTCATTTTTGTTTCAAAACTGTATTTCTTTCTCCTGTGGAACACAGGGAACTGTACTGGTTTCATATATACATTACATGTGATGTATTTATATGCCTTATGTGGATACAATGGCAGGTCAGTACCATACACTCATAGCTACTCAAATATTAATTAATCACTACATGCATAAACTCTGTTTTCATAAATCAGTTTATCATTACAGAATAACACAAGTACTCAGGCTCAATGGTTAGCATGTGCACAGGAAATGTGGTGTACTCTTAGTTATCAGTTAACAGTTAATCAGTTAAGCTATGTTCTTACCCCTGAAAATCAACTTGACATTGATAAACAATGAGATTGACGTTGTGTGCACTACATGTGAAATCATCCATAAGAAAAACATGTACATTTAATCTCTTTTAATTATAAACTAAATCTCTTTTCAATAATAAGGATTGAGATACATTGTAGCATTGAAAGCTTAATGTTCTGATTTAGATTCTAACATGTGACATCCATTCAACCCAATTAATGTCTTACATATGAAGCACTTTAGAGTAAATAACAGACTGTTCTGACAGATATGAATGAGTCTGTTTACTTATGCTGATTTAGCTCAGTGTGAGAATAAAAGAGGATCCTCTGAGCAGCAGTAAAAATATAGTTAGTCATTAATCATCTAAATGTGACTAAAACATTTTAGTTATATCTCCGAGATATCTGAGTTGTTTCAGTTGTTTGTAGTGTTAAATAAAGGAGTCAGCAAACACAGGCCTATAAACCCATAGATGTTTCATGAACTATATTTTAGAAAAGTTATTTTACGACAGCATTTGTATGAAGTATGATTGTATGAAGAAAACGCCCTCAGAGCAATGCACAACATATAACAAAAAGGCTCACAACCTGACCAACTTAAGTGATATTTTTGCTTTATTAATTATTATTATTTTTTTTAAAACTGGATTTATTTTTAATTGTTATTTATTGCAGGTTTGGTCCTCCATACTCCCCAATTTACATTCTTTCCTGAATAAGTGCTTTCTGCTCGCATGCGCCAAAACTCACGCGCCAGCACATGAAGGGTTAAACTTGTTTCGCAATGCATTGTGGGTGAGCGGATGCTTAGCAATGGCAGCGACACCAAAGAGCATGAAAGTTTTCATTGCAACTTATTTCCATGTGTCATTGTTTTTAACGAGCACATTTATAAACGCTACAGAGGTGACGTGGGATGAAAATGGATACATTCTTTATTGTCCATGCATGGGTAAAGAAAGCTGTCATACATCTGAGAAGTTTAGAGCCGTTTGCTTTTATGTCTTAAGGGGATTTGAAGAAGAGGGTATTTAAGGGATATACGATGGAATTAAGACAAAATTATCACGTGTAATGTCTTAAATGCAGAGTGTAGACTGTACAATTACAAGCGGCTGTATTTGTCTGTGTTAGAATAAGAAATGCTTTTAACCAATCTGTTCTTCTTTAGGTCGGTTTGGGAACCAAGCGGACCATTTTCTCGGATCTTTGGCTTTTGCCAAAATGCTGAACCGAACACTAGCGGTTCCACCTTGGATTGTTTACCGACATCACGCGCCCCCTTTTACAAATGTAAACACAACCAACATGTCACTCCATTGACATCTCCGACACTGGAGACTGCAGGAGCCTCGAAACACATTTTATACGTCTCTTTGGACATTTCAATTCTGACATGATTAGTTTAACTGGAAAAACTGAATTGCAAAGTTTTGATATGGTTCTCTGTCCCTCTGAAACAGGTGCATGTTCCTTATAGTGAGTATTTCCAATTAGAGCCCCTGAAGCGATACCACCGTGTGGTCAGTCTGGAGGACTTTATGAAGCATTTGGCCCCTAAACACTGGCTCCCGGGCCGTAGAGTTGCTTATTGTTTTGAATCTGCCGCTCACAGGAGCCCTGACAGGAAGACCTGTCCAATGAAGGTAACAGAGCACTCATTATTTTGGGTGCTTAAACGTATCCACACTACAGATCATTTCTTGCACCACAAAGACTGTAATTAGACAATCGAATTGTAGGCTATGTTTATTGTAGTGTAGGTGCTATCCGGAAAGCACATGTAACAGAAATAAAATGCTTATTCTGAGTATTTTATACCGAGTATATACTTTTTGTTATGCATTTTATGACAGCTGAATTCCTTCTGTTATTGATATTATTCCTTAATTATTTCCTCTCAGAATTTTACAAAAATCTGGACTACAAAATCTTAAATGTTATGAAAAATGGTGATAAAATCGATAGGTTTAATGTATAGAAATCATCACTGTGAATATTGCTTAATTAATGAGTTAAAGCTGATGAGCATAATTTGTCAAACCGAATTATGGCCAATTCTACAGAAATACTGCCATCTCCTGGAATCTTACTAGAACGACATTTTGTTTCATACTATAATGCATGGATCCTGGTATGCACCAACAGTACCCATGCACCTACAGTAATGCAGCCCATTGATTCTGGTACAGGATGGGAATCCCTTTGGCCCATTCTGGGACCATATTGGAGTTGACTTTGATCGCTCCATACTATTTGGAGGTCTGTCATTCAGCTCCTATTACCTTCCACACTGGAAGACAAGGTATAATTTAATTAAAACACTCTCGCTAAATGTTTTAAATAAACATAAATTAAATCTGATTGCACTTTCAACTGTGACTCTCCCACACCATGTTTTCTCTTTTTGTGTTAGGTTTCCCCCATCAGAGCATCCAGTTATAGCTCTTCCAGGAGCTCCAGCACAGTTCCCAGTACTGGAAGAACATGTTGGTCTGCAGCAGTATGTGGTGTGGTCTGACAAGTTGGTACAAGAAGGAGAGAATCACATCAACACTCTACTAGCCAGACCCTTTGTGGGCATCCATTTGAGAATCGGCTCTGACTGGGTAAATTTTGTGTGTGAATGTAGGTTTTTCTGCAGTTCAGATTCAGGTGTGAATGTCTTTGATTAGTTATATTGATGGCAAATCTTGTAATAATATTTAAATTTGTGTTTGTTCCTGAGGCATGTCTTAGTTGATATGATTTTTAAAGATTCCTTAAGCACCAATGGCAACATCTCAGCCGTAATGTGGTCTTTATACTCAAATTCCACACAGAAAAATGCTTGTAAGCTGTTGCAGTCGGGAGATGCTGGTCCTCACTTCATGGCGTCCCCGCAGTGTGTCGGGTACGACCGTCAGAGCGCCCTGCACCTGACTATGACCATGTGTTTGCCAGAGCTGTCCGAGATCCAGCGTGCAGTCAAACTTTGGGTGAAGAAGACCAATGCTCAGTCAGTATACATAGCCACTGACTCAGAAACACATAGCACAGAGATTCAGAAACTCTTTAAGGGCAAGGTGGGGAACACACTCACAATTTTAACATTTCAAATATGTAAACATGAGTTAATAAACAGAACAAGATACAGTGTCAATGGACTATGTTGTTTTGCTGTTTGCGCAGGTGAAAGTAGTCAGTTTGAGGCCAGACACTGCTCAGGTTGACCTGTATATCCTCGGCCGGGCCGATCACTTTATTGGAAACTGTGTTTCGTCCTTCTCAGCCTTTGTTAAAAGAGAGAGAGATGTTCACGGAAGACCCTCATCCTTCTTTGGTATGGACTACCCAGGAAAAAGAAAAGATGAACTCTAACTTAATTCAAGTGTGTTATCTTTTTGGAACCGTGAAGATGTTGATGTTTTCAGGTTATTTGATTAGATTTTTAATTAGGAGATTTGGTTCTGTTTGGGTTTAGGTTTCAATTTAGAGGTATTTCACACCAAACAGTATTTAAATGAAGGGAGAATAAAGACAGCACATTATCTGCATATTTTCATACAGCTATTTCTCATCTTTTTTTGGACCGTTTTTATTTTACAGTCTCAAAAGCCTCTTACAGGCTGTTTCTATCACACTCTGTCTCAGTTCTACTGTGGCTCACCACAACAGAACTGAATGGTGTATTACAGCTTTCTCACAGATAGATTTATAATGGTAGTTTGATACATGGTACGTTTATATTGACTGACTTTTTTGAGGATAGAAACTGACCCTTGTGAGGGTTCAATAACTGATGCTGTCAAACAGATTGAGAGAGGAGTCAGAATTAGTGAAGTGTATTAGAGGTTAGAATTTGCACTTGTAAGGTGAAGGCCATTTAAGACCTTCAGAGGCACCAGGTGTAGCGGTCCTGTTATTTCCGAATATGAATATGTATGATTGTATAAAAACATGTTAATTAATGTCACATTATTAAGGAAATGAATGTTGAAAATGTTGAATGTTATAGTCTCTCTGATATCCTGTGTAATGCATCTCAGGCTGACGTTGATGTTTGTTTTTGTTTTGAAAGTCAGTTTTTAAGTGTTTTATGCTGTTTGTAAATGTACAACTTCAAACAGCACATTCCGTAAATTAGTAAATAAAATGAGCAGTATTTTGACTGTGTGAACTACCTTTAGTTTTTGTTTTCTTTGAATCAGAATAAATAAAAAGTAATCAAGATGTGTTTTCAGACTGTTGGCAAAGCTTACAATTTCCACAAAAACTGTATGAATGTTATTGACAGTGAACATTTTACTATGTCATGTATACTGCTTTACTGTCACATGCTTATTGTATCAGCACTTTTCAATTTGTATGTGTGAGTGATTAAAAATGACCTGACCAAAAGGCAGAAAGGTTTAAATTTTCCTCAGACGTCCAAATAAATAAGTTTGATATTACCTAGAAAGCAATACGGTATGAATTTGTATGGTTTTGGAAAGTGTCAGTTTGGTACTGATGGAGGGCAGCAGTAGATCCATCCCGGCCTGCAGGGGGATCAACAGCTCTCCTTTATCTTCCCAAACTGAGCTAATAGAGCCAGACATGGCTGAAAGAGTTCGTGCAGTGAGATACGGGTGATTTTGTACATATGTAACGCCTGGTAGATTTCTTATATTTGTCAGATATAGGCATGTGATGGATATGAAGGCGTCGGTGATCTTCGGCGTTTCTGACAGGTTAAAGCTTTGAGAATGGCAGAGGTGAGCTGGATTATTCATGTATATGTGCGGTGTCTTCTGCATAAAGAAGCCGTTTGTTTGCCGTTGCCAGGCGGCTTGTTTCGAGTCTCGGAGGATCTCAGTTCTCATTGATGGTTTTATTTTACATAACCAGCAAATATTACATGTATTACAATATTAAACTAAACTAATAAAATAGCATAATTGTAATGGAAACGATGCAGCTTTTGTCAAAAACGATCATCCTCGTCTCATATTTGACTGTGATTCTTTTTTTTTTTGCTGTTTCTCTCGCTTTCGTACATGACAACCGAGGCCGAGATTGACTCAAATAAAGCCAGATTTACAGAATTAAAGATGGATATTTGAGATCAAACTATATCAGAGGATCTGATGTAAATGATCTATTGGGCTAGCTGCTCTTAGCACTGCTGCTACAGCTAATGTAGCTAATGGATTAAGCTTGTTAATAAGAGTGTCATATTAGACATACCACAGACGATCATAAACGTTGCATAAATTTTGTTCGAGTAATCTAATGAACAAGTAAATCTCGTTGTCTCAAATGTATAAGTTGGCTGGTTGTAAAGAACAGTAGTAAATATTGTAATATTATTCGAAGACGCCATTAAACTCAATGTTACACCCATTTTTACCAAAAAGTACAGTGATAATGGTGCTTCTTTGTATTTTTATATATTGAATGGAGCATTGAATGGTTGCTCATGTTATTATGGTATTATGTCTATTGTAAATATACATAACCCTGATATTTTCTGTGCATGTTTGTTGTAACCACAATACAGTTTCATTCTGACCTATTGGCAGGCATGGTACATATTTACTAAAGACTGTCATTTCATAGCACATATTTTTTTGCAGGCTCTGATGTTGAGTACCATCACTGTGAAGTAATACTACAGCTGTATTAATAGAAGCCAGAACATGCACTAAAATAGTCCATAAGCTGTCAAAATGTCTAAAAGCAAAAGTTCTGAGTCAGTGAAGGTGGTGGTGCGCTGTCGTCCCATGAACGAAAAAGAGCGTATCGCCAACTTTGAGAGAGTCGTCTCTGTGGATGTGAAGTTAGGGCAGGTGGCCGTGCGCAATACTCGGGGAACGTTTTCCCACGAACAGCCCAAAGTCTTCACCTTTGATTCCGTGTACGATTGGAACTCTAAGCAGATGGAACTCTATGACGAGACATTCCGTCCGCTGGTGGACTCTGTGCTCTTTGGCTTCAATGGAACTATTTTCGCATATGGTCAGACTGGTACAGGAAAGACCTACACAATGGAAGGGGTGCGAAATGATCCCGACAGGAGGGGCGTCATTCCTAACTCTTTCGAACACATTTTCACTCACATCTCCCGCTCACAGAACCAACAGTATTTGGTCAGGGCTTCATACTTGGAGATTTATCAAGAGGAGATAAAAGACCTTTTATCAAAGGACCAGATTCGTCGTCTGGAGCTGAAAGAGAGGCCAGATACAGGTGTTTATGTTAAAGACCTCTCGTCATTCGTCACCAAAAGTGTTCGTGAGATTGAACATGTTATGAATGTGGGAAACCAGAATCGCTCTGTTGGTGCCACCAATATGAACGAGCACAGCTCTCGTTCTCATGCCATTTTTGTTATCACAGTTGAGTGTAGTGAGCTGGGTCCTGATGGGGAGAACCACATCCGGGTTGGGAAGCTCAACCTTGTTGACCTGGCAGGAAGTGAAAGACAGACCAAAACTGGTGCACAGGGTGAACGTTTGAAAGAGGCCACCAAAATCAACCTCTCCTTGTCTGCTTTGGGCAATGTCATCTCTGCATTGGTGGATGGAAGAAGCACCCATATCCCATACCGTGACTCCAAACTTACGAGACTTTTGCAGGATTCCTTGGGTGGAAATGCACGAACGGTCATGGTGGCCAATATTGGACCGGCCTCCTACAACATAGAGGAGACTGTTACGACTTTACGCTATGCCAACCGCGCAAAGAACATCAAGAACAAGCCCCGCGTCAATGAAGACCCCAAAGATGCTCTTCTTCGAGAGTTTCAAGAGGAGATTGCCCGCTTAAAAGAACAACTGGAAAAAAGATCTGGCAGGAGGAGGAGAAAAAGGAGGAGAAGGAGGGTTGGAGAAGGAGGAGAGGAGTTAGAGGATGGGGAAGATGATGATGATGATGATGAAGATGAGGAGGATGGAATAGATGAGGATAAGGGCATCACAGATTACTGGCGGGAGCAGCAGGACAAGCTGGAGAAGGAGAGGAAGGCCATCATGGAGGACCACAGCCTGGTGGCAGAGGAGAAACAGCGGCTGCTGAGAGAGAAGGAGAAGAAGATGGATGATCTTTGCAAAGAGAAGGAGGCATCAGAGATGCTGACAGCCAAAGTTAAGGTAAAAAAAAACACAATTTGCTTAAAAAATTAACACTATCTCTTATGGTTTTGGAGCAGGAAAAAATGTGGTTTATTTAATAACTTATGTTTGCAAATTCATTAAACAAAAGAGCTAATTAGAGTAATTATTTTGTGAGTCAGACCACACAGTTTATTTTTATGTGCAGCCAGTGAAGACAATGCAATGAACAGATGAATTTATTGTATTGTTCCTTGTTAGTCTTTTTATCTCTTTACATTCAATTCAGGCTGTATTATTTCTGTAAACAGAAATGCTATTAACAGTCTATTAATTATTTTAACCTGGCTAATATCTTGTTTAACATATTAGTTTTATAAGGTTATACGCCTGACTTGTGTTTTTTTTTGTCTATCAGGCTATGGAGAGCAAGCTGCTGGTTGGAGGGAAGAACATTGTGGACCACACCAATGAGCAGCAGAAGATCCTGGAGCTGAAGAGACAGGAAATAGCAGAACAGGTAACGTTTCCAATAACAGACTGCTGATTTCCTGTATAAAACTTGGGCTGTGTTTCAGTGTTTAAATTTTTGAGCCTCTTTTTAATTTGAGGTGAGGATATTCTTGGAAACTTAATTTCTGATGATCAAAGCATCCATTTCTATTTTCCCACAGGGGCTTGGTCTACATTTAGGACTGTTTATACCCACTTTACAAAGAAACTTTAGTAGCTTTCTATTGTGTTTTCTGAGGTCGATTACCCTCGTCACAGAGATGGTTATTAAGTTGTTCAACACCTGGGCATACAGAATGCAAAGATTCCATTAATTTGATTGTTTTGAATGTTCTTTTTATTTATAATGTATGTGTGAGCAGAAAAGGCGGGAAAGGGAGATGCTGCAGGAAATGGATTGTCATGATGGGGAGACACTTGAACTGAAGGAGACGTACAGCTCACTGCAACAGGAAGTTGACATCAAGACCAAAAAACTTAA
>JAZGTI010008921.1:0-19512 GCA_036877585.1 Botia kubotai | reverse complement strand
CTTTCTTTATCCATGTGACTGACACCAACCTAAGATAATCAAACTGACCAATCAGAAGTCCATGTTTAACCCACTGTACTGGACAAATGGCAAACCCCCTACATACAACACAAACATCACAGCCTGTAGCCTTTGTTCTCTATCAGCTTATCTGTGGGCTCACGAATGTAAAGCGGCAAGGAGAGCAAGGAGCTGGGGTTGTGACATAGGAACAAATGCCATTTAATATTCAACCCTACATCTCTCTCTCTCTCTCTCTCTCTCTATATATATATAGATATATGTGTATACAAATGTCTTCTGCTTTTCAGAACTATTCCCACTTGTAAATGTAGCTTTGTAGACTAGGCTTGTTGGTTCATAGGGCAAAATGTTGAATGCTCTTTCTCTTTGTAAGTTGTTTTGGATAAATCACTAAATAAATAAACGTAAATGGCAGAACTCAGTTGGTTAGGTTAGTTCACTTTTCTATAAATGATGGAGCCTCGCAATGAAAGGCTGTCTGCATTTTAGGGGCGTGTGGGTAACCACGTCTCTATGTTCCTGTGTTTCAGAGGACCAGCTACCCCCAGGTTTCCCTACTATAGATATGGGCCCTCAGCTGAAAGTGGTGGAACGGACCCGCACAGCCACCATGCTCTGTGCTGCTAGTGGCAACCCCGACCCAGACATTTCCTGGTTCAAAGACTTCCTCCCTGTCAACACCAGTAACAACAATGGGCGAATCAAACAGCTCCGATCAGGTAATGTTGTTTTGATTACAGCTTGTCTCAGCTCTCTACACGAAACGGCTAAACCAGAACAAGCGCAATGACACAAGTCGTTTCATTTGAGTTCTTCCTCATAGAGTTTTTTTGGTTTCCTGTAGGAAATGACATTGTCTTCTATGTTCTTTCTGTGTGTGATGTGTCTTGAGCTCCTGTCTTTAATTTATTACCCATGATTCACTGCTACTACTGCATTTCTGACCAGCTTTAATTGGGCTTTACTTTGGTTTCCATTTTAACACCTTAGTCACACAAAGCAGCCGAACCATGAATAATAAATACATGAATGTCATTTCACATACAAAATGTGTGATTTTGGAAATTTGGCTCATTCAGTGCTAGCAAAAGAATCATCAAAGTCTTTCTGTTTCTTGTTATTCGTTTGCCACAAATAGCAGCCACTACATACAGCATATCAACGACCCAGCAAACAATTTTCCAAAAAAAACAAAACAAAGCAAAATGGTGATGTCAGTCCCTTTGTGTATGTCCCTTCTGTTTTGTGTTTGCAAAATACCAAAAATTGTTTAACATGTTGGTGATTCTTTTCCGATGAATTTTGCGGCGCAGTAAACTCTCTTCTGTCTGCTTTGCTTCTCTGCTTGTGGTTTCTCTCGTTATGTTCCTCACCCACAATCCCTTTCATTTTGCAATGTAAGCATTGTAAACATGTAACCCAACTATGTCGGTTGAACACTGAGTTTTTCCAGTAATAGCTACTTCTTGATGGTAAATAATCAGAGATAATCTGTCTTCTCAGAGTCCCCGCTCAGCCCCTGTCCTGTTTGTTTCTGTTGTCTGATTTTTCCTGGTTTTCTAATTTTTCTAACCCTTGTGACATGTACACAACTGAATCTCCTGTGCAATAGTCATTTAAGTGTGTGACCAAAAGTAAACGTAAAGGAATATAATCATATTTTCTATGCTGTCTTTCTTCTCTCCGTTTTGTAATTCTCCAGAGTCCTTTGGTAAGTTTGTAGTTCTAAACACACATGCCTCCCACTAATGTTTCTCAAACTACTGTTAAAACGCATGGCATGCATTTTACTAACGTGTCGATAAACTAGCACAACACACTAGTGTTAATACAGCACCTCACGAGTACCTGCTCAGTCACCCAATCAACCCGTTAGTACAGAAAGCGCACCGGCGACCCTACTGACCAACACTGATATAACCACCTCAAAGGTTCTTCACTCTACGATCCCCTCCAGTTCTCCTGATAAATGGTCTTAGATGATCTCAGATGGTCTCCCTTGTGCTTTTCCACTGTAGAAGTTGCTCTCTGACCTTCTCAAGTGACCAATGATGAGTCCTTTGCTTTTTCCAGTAGAGAAAATCGCTGTCTTTCTGAATCTTTCATTCCTGTTGTAGCGTAATATAACGTTCTCTGTAAGAAAGCAAAGAAAAGCTAAATTGATTCTTCTTCCAAAGAGCCCAGCCTCTCTTCTCGTACTAACGATTCTTCTTTCTTAATCTTATTTGCATTCATATAATCCACCCAGGTGGTACACCGATCAGAGGTAAGAGTGCTCAACTCAAGTTCACAGAATGAACAAATGAATTCATTCTTGCTGTCGTCCATGTGTCCCCCACCATCTTCCCTCCCCTCACGCTCTCTCTCTCTCTTTGTGTCTGTTATGTTCCCTTCACTCATTCATTCATTCATTCACCATCATAAACACTTTGTCTTTCCTTTGGTTATATGCTTTCAGTTAAAAAAGCCTCTTGTATTTTTTTCTTACGAGTTGCGATATGCTTACTGCAGCCCAAAGAAGCATATCCTGTACGTGTTTTTTTCTTTTTTCTATTTCATTTTTTATTATTTTAATTTTTTGGCCATAGCAAATCATGTGTCCCTTTTTTCGTCCAACTAAAACAGCCAAACATTTTTCCCCCTTAGCTGTTCTTGTTCAACATGCACATGAGCCCAGATGTCGGAGACGGAAGACCCCTCTGCCACAATTTTTCCCCAAAAAACATCTGTCTATCTTTCTAAAAGCTTCTTTTTTTAACTCTTCGTCCATTTCCTTTCCTCTACCTATACCCTTCTCAAAAACAACTCAAAAAAGCCCAACAACTACTTTTTTGATAAAGTTTCTACGGTGCTTTTTTCCTTCTACTACCTGTTTTTTCCTTCTTGCTTTTCTTGGGTTGAAGGCTGTTTTCTTTTTTGACATTTTTATTTTGTCATTCTTCAGGGTTGGGGGAAAAGCTAACAGTGAGCCTTGCAGAGGTAACAGAGACGACAATTTTGCGTCAGTTTTTGTCAAGCTACTCAGGAGCGTCTGCACCCAGGCTTTGATGCTTTCTAAAAAAAAACAAACTGACAGAAAACCTTTTTCCCCTGGGTCATGTGACACCACACTGCTGATCCCATTGGTGGATTTTTATGGGTGTCATTAGTAGCTTTACAGAAGCTATGGCAGTGATTGGTTGCTTTCTTGTTGGCGAAAGCCATTTTGAATTTTGCTTCTAATACAATTGCATTTTATTTTTCAGCTAAGGGTTGTCAAAAGGTTGTAAGTTGTCCCGACACACATTTCTTCTTGTTCTTTGAAAAGAATTGCATGTCAAACGTTTTGTGATAGAGGGTTATGTATTGGTAACGGTTATTCTCCCAACAGATTTTTTTTTTACGATTTAAGCAGCATATATTTTTTGGAGTGCTTTTTTGGAGTGCTGCAATTTTTACCACTTAAAGTCATTGGCCATTTTATTGATCAATCAATTTGGAATGAATGAATAACAAATTTTATTACCCAAAAATTGTTTTGAATTGTTCTCCTGTTTTATGCTGCTTTTCTATACTGTAAACCTTTTTTATTTGAGTCATATGCTGCAGTATTGCAGTTTTCACTCATCCTCATAATAAACAGTCCTGTGAGATGTGTAATATTGCAGGGCTACCCCCCCACACCTGTATAGATTTTTAAATTTATAGTTTATCATTATTATTAGAATTGCTTTCTAAACAGCGATGCTCAAATGATTTTTAAATCACCCTTATGATTAAGTGCCTTTAGAAACCCTGCAACATGTTATATTGTAATGTTTGTTTCCTCACCATTAATGTGGTTGTACAATGTCAAAACAGACAATTAATGATGCAAAGTTTTTTCCTGCCTTTAAACCCTCCTAAATGTCTACTGCAGTGTTTGCCGCATTATTCCGCAGGCGCGGGTCCAATTGATACTGCTGCAAAATACTTTAGGGCCTAGGGCACTTCCATTTAACACCTCAGAATTACTCAGTTCCTGACAAAATCATAATATGCATTTATAATCGCGAATCCACCGTGAAATCCATCTTTAGTACTGAAATTGCTTTCCCATGATGCATCGGGCCCTGAAAATGAGATGCTGCATTAGACATTTGAAGGGGACACATTTCCAGCCCCCAGCTTCCAGGAGCTTAGCTTGCATAAACTGTTTAAGTCTATATGAACCTCTCCAATGTGGGACACGCCTGAAGATGTGGTAAACTTCAGTATAGTGACAGTCAGATTCTCCATCTTTAAGCTAACGTTCTTTAGAGGAAACCATTTTGTTGTGTTCAACCTGTATGGGGATCTAGAGATGACAAATAATGCCAGTGACAAAGTCTAGTGTTTTATTAGGGAAAGACTGTTGAATTGCTTTAGTTTTTATTATATTAATGCTAATATTTTTGCTGCATGTTTTGTCCCACTATGCAGGAGCACTGCAGATCGAACAAAGCGAGGAATCAGACCAAGGGAAATACGAATGTGTCGCGACCAACAACGACGGCACACGCTATTCCGCGCCTGCTAACCTGTATGTCAGAGGTAGGAGGAGCTCACTGTGGAAACTGAAAACTGTAGTCACAAATGTCAAAATAGACATAACCTTGCTTAGCAATTATAAATAGTCAGATTTGGCTGAAGTGATTTGTTGTGACAAATGAGGGTTTATTTTTAAGCAGGGTATTTGCCCCTGTGATTTTCTGCCTGTTTGGTGTTTAGCTTGAATGAATCTTTATTGTTTGGCATTTTATTGACATGAATGTTTGTTGTGTTTGTTAAATGACTTAACCTGCAGCTAAAATGAATAATAAAGCTCTTTTCCACTGTCGGGAAGAGCGGTTCTAATAATGGTAAGGGACAGTTACGGTGTATTTCCACTTGAGATTGGTTCGGCACGGAACAATTACAAACCGTTTTGTAGCCTGCAATCGTGCTGCTAGAATGCATATGGTGAATTCAGGATTGGTCCTGCATGTTGCCTGGCTACCAGTTTTTTGTAGCTGGCCTAGGGCTGCATTTAAGCAAAGTAAACACAAGTTGCACCCTTTCTGTTATTTAGCAAAATAAAGATCAGGTGAAAGTCATACAAACAGAAATATCTGATTATCCTCTATAACGGATTTATATCTTATATCATCTGTTAACGCATGCTAGGCAATGACTGACGCATTCTGAAGAGCTCCGTTTATCAGCTGTACAGTGGAAAATGAAACCATATCTATATTTGATCAGCACAGAATGAAACAGTTAAGCAGCAAGAACAGTTTGGCCTGACGGTGGAAAAGCAGCTACTGATTGAGTTTAATCTCTTCCTGAAGCCAGTGTCTGAGTTTGGCAAACTTTGCTTGTATAAAGTTTTATAATTGAGCAGAAAATACATTGTAATCAGTTTTTACAATCTACATGTACTTTACATTAAATGATTCTTTGTGCGATTTGTGCAAATATTAATAAAACCTATAATGTAAATATATAAGGGTGATGCTTCAGTTTAGGGAACCTTTCTGTACTCCATGATAATTAGAGAAATAAAGAACTTGAAAAAATGATTAAAAATGATGAAAGTGGATCTAGATTTAACAGTGCACTGTGTAGTATTTTCGAGAAATATAAAGTATGGACTCTAAATAATTACAAAATACAAAATAATTCCTCTCAATCATTACTTTGATCCGCTGGTATGTCTATAGAAACACTGTCCTGTCTGTATTTTCTTATGTTGCACTGTTTTGGGGTGCTCAGGGTGTTTCTGGCAACCTGTTGCTTGTGACTGGTGGCTGTGTAGCAGGTTATTGGCAGAGGGCGTGGGTGTTAAATGTTGTGTTTACAAATAGTAACTGAAAACCTTGCACAGTGCAACTTTAAAATACTTGTATTTATTTAATAAGTAATTATATTTTAATTTATTGTTTCCCTCTATTCAGGTTTTAGGTAATTTCATGCAGAAACATTGTTTTTTGGTGTTAAAATTGGTTTTTCCAACTGAAACAGTGAAATCATTATATCATAACCGTTTGACAACTAAATTGATTATTTAGAATTTTAATTTGGAAAAACTTTTTTATAAGCTTAATTGATTAATGGCTAGTTTGTTATAACAGCCAGCCCAAGGCTAATCCAGCTGTTTCTCCAAAAAGTGAAAAAATATAGGTTTATCATCAGCTGTTTGATACAGTACACATGATACATGTTTTAACGTAGATGAAAAGTATCAATATTCAAGGTATCAGCAGTAGTCAAAGGACCCCAGCTGAAGAATCACCCAGATGTTTAAATATAAAGCAGAACTTTTTGATAATTTAAGCACATTAATGTCAATATGAAGCATGTATTGAATATTCAGCAATAATAAAAGGATAAAATGATGTTTGATTGGATGGCAAATGGGGCGTGTGTGTGACATCAACAGAGAAGTTGTTACAGAAATTATTTCTTTTTAAAAGAGGTTGAAGATATGACATGGGGGAACTTTAACTTCATGTTGATGTTAATCATGTTATTTATTTGGCACAATTAATTGCTAAAGTTTAAAAAAGTTTAGCTTTTCCTTTAAGAGGCCAGGTATCAGACAAACTGTTAAACATTGCTGCTGTATTCACACACATACCCCAGACATGTGCTTTACATGAAAAACCAAAATTGTTCTGCATTTGTCAGAAAAAAATGTCAAAACGCCAGTGAAAAGCAATTCCTCACCGCGGTAACTGGTAATGTCACGTAAAGCTCATAACTGGACCTGTGTTGTATTGTTTAATAGTCAACAGATTAAAAGGCTGTAAAATGCAGCGTGCTTTTCTTCTCCAAGACATTATGTCTCTAGCAGAAATTCTCTGGGTTGAATGTGGCCTGTTTTACTCTCTCTGTGTTTCCCTTGTTTTTCTCCTCATTTTATTTTGTTTGTGCATCAATTCCCTCCTCCCTCACAGAGCTGCGAGAAGGTTGGTGTGTTTTTCTTTCTAACATCTTCAAAGTCAGAAACATGCGATACAAACACTAGTGACAATAGCCAAGACTACAAATACAAATGAATGTAGCTGCATTTGCGTGTCTATGATTTTCAAATTCAGCTTTTGGTTCCTTATGTTTTGGACAGAGTTTATTATCATGTTCCCTTTGTTGTGTTCTTAATGAATGCCCCTGTTCTCTGCTTTACTGCTCGACCAAAAAGTGGTGCATGTTAGTCAGAGAGTGTCTGGTTTGTTGGGGGTTGCATGGGAGATTCGTCCTACTGGAGCTGTCTGTCGTCACACAGATGTCAGCATTACTGCTTCATTACTTCAGTCCCCGCCATGTGGAAACAGACTTTAGTGCACTGACACTGTGAGCTGGTCACATAAGACACGCTCTGGAAGTCTGTGATATTCAGATATTTTCTTTATCTCGTGTAGAACATTTCTTTTCACTTAACAAGCTGCTAATAACGCATCCTTCCCCAGACCCAACAACTGTAACCATTTTCAGATGACAGGGAAACATCATGTCTCCTGCAACCGACTTTCAATTGAAAATTAATTGTGATAGGAATTCTGTTCTCAATAATTAGACGTTTTGTCTCCAGAGATGCACAATCTCCGGTCCATTGCACATCATCAGTTGTGGAAATCTCTGTTAAGAGTATCTTAATTTTTTGCGTTCAGCTTCAGATTTGAAACAATATATTTTTACTAAATAATCAGCCTACTGGTTTAGTTTGATGAATTTCTGTGATTTCTGAGTCTTCTTCAGAAATGTTCAATGTAGCAGCCTGATCATTTGTAAATGCTCAAATGATCTTTGAGCTAAACTTTAACTACGTTAACCATGTTAGTCCAAATTCAGTTTTTGTGCATTGAATTGGAATCTGATTATATTCAGCAAGCGTGAAAGGAAAGAAAAATGACGAAATTAGATTTTTTATAAATCAAGCCACATTCATATTTATTTTCACAAACATCAGTTTTCTTGTAGCTTATGTCACATTCTCACGCCTTGTTAAGTGTAAACATATCAGGCATCGTAGCTTTGTTAGATATAGTAGCCATGCAGACTGACTGGTGTATGACATTTACGTACCGCAAAAAAGATTTAAACCGATTTAAGAGCACGGGACACACAGATTGGGTCTAAAAAGTTAAACAGTGAGGACGGTCAATCAGAACAGATTCAAACAGATACACAAATAATTAGATTTGGACTGACAGTGTAAGCATAGTCTTTATTTCATGGGGGACTGATGTGCACTGTGTTCACCTTTGTGCACTGACTTCAGGAAAGTTACATAAAGCCAGGCAATCAGAGAACAGCTTCTTATTTATCTGAAGAGTGAAAGCTCTTGTGAACTCTGTGTATGTTACAAAGCAGTTGGAATGTTGGATGTGCCATCTAACAGTGAGGCTATGGAAGTAGTAACACTGACATCACTGTAGTTATTTTGGACAGTAAATACTCCCACCCCCCAAACTATCCCATAAGCCTTCTGACATGCTTTTATACTAGCAGATAGTATTTCTCCCTCTCTCTCTCACGCTCTCTCTCTCTGTCTTTCTTTGTGTCTTGGCAACTCCTGCTTTTAATAGTTCTGTTTTCCTGTAATCTGATAATCTGACTCTTCTCTGTCGTTCTCAGTCATGGTTCCCCTGTTTGCATGGCAGAGTTTCAGAAATGCCCCCCATCCCCCAATTTGCACTGAGGATTTCTCTTTAAACTTCTCTTTAAATCTTTTTATTCGTTTACATTTTCAGATTTCTTCATTCTCATTCAGTTTTTCTTCCTCACGGTTATACAACACATGTATCCACTCTTTGAATGGCAGGCGCAGACGGTCACAGCTGGTTTCAACCTGTGTCATATTATTTGTTTAGCGGCGAGCCTCTCGCAGGGCACGTCGCTGTGTGTGTGTGTGTGTGTCTGATGTGACAGTGTGATACGACACGTTCCTTCACATCAACTGGAAGAGATCGCAGCATCTCCTGCATGCTGTGGCCCTCCAGTTTCCTTGTGTCCTGTCATCCTCTCTGTCCTGCCTGGGTCACCTGTGCATGGTGTCTGTGCAAATGTCTGGGTCCACAGTGACTCCGTTAGGAGTGACCCCACCCACTGTCTACATGTCTAAATCAATGGCAAACCTGTAACAATTAAATCAAAAAGATATTTGAATGTTATTTTTCACCTAAAATATTTCTGAATGTTTTGTGGTGCTGTATCTGTACAGGATGTTACCGGTGCTTGTGTTCTCTTGTAGTGAGACGGGTTCCACCTCGGTTTTCTATTCCCCCAACGGACAATGAAATCATGCCTGGGGGGAGCGTGAACATTACTTGCGTGGCTGTCGGGTCACCCATGCCCTACGTCAAATGGATGCTGGGGTCAGAGGATTTGACCCCTGAAGATGACATGCCCATTGGGCGAAACGTGCTGGAACTCACTGATGTCCGTCAGTCAGCCAATTACACGTGTGTCGCCATGTCAACGCTGGGCGTTATAGAGGCGGTCGCACAAATCACGGTCAAAGGTGAGAATTTGGGCGGCTATGCCATGCTCAACTTTCCAACCAGTACTAAGCTGCTAAGCTTGCTGCAGTCCTGCAGGTTATTTAACAAGCTTTCCATGAACAGTGTACAAAACAAGGTCTAAAACATGCAAATGGTCAGAAGATTGAGGTGCTAACCCTAACCTTCAGAAAATGTAGATTAGCAACCTCAGGAGGTCAAAGTATTACAGAAGCTATTTTCTCTTATTTTATAAATTTAAGGTTTTGCAGTACTGTTACCAACATTTGCATGTCTATATAAGTTAAAAACTGTTTGTGTAATTGTAGACAATAACAAAATAGATCAAATGATAATCAGAATAAAGTAAAATATAAATAAAAATTTGCCACAGTGGGTAACAGGATTGTAATCGTATCCCATTTTAAGATATCACTTAGTGGGCTTTTGCTAGTTTGGGATTACCGAATGTGGGACAGACCGTATTGACCAAACTGTATTAATTTGTTAACTTTCATGCCAGATTAATTTAGATAAATTCATTAAATTGTAATTTAACATCAAATAATTTATGGGGAAAACATTGGCTTTGTGCATCTAGTGCTTAAAAAACATCAGTTTGTACATGGAAAGACTCTCTTACTGCTGGCATTTAAACAGGCCTGCACACTTACAGCTGTCTCACAACACACACACAAACACAAAGCCTTTATCTGTAATAGACATAACAAAATCACATTAGTCATAATATGCCCCAAGAGACAGCATGCAAAGACTAAACATTGTCTGTCCTATCGCCAACCTCACCTAATGCGTTTTGAATTAAAGTAATAAATTACAGCCTGCAGAATATTGAAGACATGTTAGCTAAAGAAGCATCTTGGTTTCCTCTGGGGGAATGTGGTTTAGTGCTTATCACTGAGGTTCCGTCTGAGCTCTGACCATTTTTGCTGTACTACATTAGCCACAGCACTATAACACAGGTCTCCTGGTCATGTGTGGCAGAGTGAGCTGACACTTTAACCTTTGGCTAGTATCCCAGGGAAACAAGCACATGGGCGGTGAATGCTAATAATAAAGCCAAACGACTCTGCTTAGCATACCAATACAATAACACAGAAGGCAGTAACATTACTGTAAACAAGAGCATTTTCTTAATTGTGTTTGCTAACAGAAACTGTTTTAGTTTTTAAAAATGTACCATGCATATAGTGAATTCAAATGGATTTTCCTTTTTCCAAAAAAACAAATTTACTGATTTAAATTCCTTTATCATTGATCCAGCTTTACCGAGGCCACCAGGTGTTCCCCAGGTAACAGAGCGCACAGCAACAAGCATTACGCTCACATGGGATTCTGGGAATCCCGAACCCGTTTCCTATTACATCATTCAGCACAAGACCAAACACTCTGAGGACTCCTATAAAGAAATCGATGGTGTCGCTACCACTCGATACAGTGTGGGGGGGCTGAGCCCTTACTCCGACTACGAATTCAGAGTGGTCGCCGTTAACAATATTGGCCGCGGGCCTCCAAGTGAAGCCATCGAGGCCAAAACAGCGGAGCAGGCGCCGAGTACGGCCCCACGGCAAGTCCGAGGGCGCATGTTGAGTGCCACAACTGCCATCATACACTGGGATGAACCTGAGGAGGCCAATGGGCAAATTACTGGATACAGGATTTATTACACTACTGATCCCAGCCAGCATGTCAACCAATGGGAGAAACAAATCGTTAGGACTTCCAACTTCCTCACAATTCCAGGCCTAACACCCAATAAGACTTATTACATCAAGGTCCTGGCCTTTACCTCTGTAGGAGATGGACCTCTCTCACCTGATTTGCAGATCATAGCCAAAACTGGAGGTAGGTAAAGTTTGGGTGAAGCTTTTGCATGTTCTCTCTCTGTGCTCTCTTTGTCTGTATTTCTGTCTTTGTAATGATGTTAAGTCTCTCAAGACTTTGTTTAATGATGCTCTAATCAGTTATTATTGCCCAAGATTTCTGTACACCAAGATATTTGACCAACCCTTTTACCCCCTTGAAAAATTAAAGAAGAACATTAAAGATCAGAGGCCTCATTTACAACCATTAAATATGCAAAAAACAGGCCCTGAAAGAGGCTCATGCCATTTCCTAAGCAAAAGTTGGTATTTATTAAAAAAAACTTGATGGAAAAATGTGTGCACCTGTATGGAAACTCTAATGCGTACAGACATTTTTGGCAACACCAATGATGAGTTAATGGTGGGACTTATGGCAGATTATTAACGAAATAAAATTTTATGAGAAAATTAAATTAATAATAACTATTAATTTAATTATAATTATACATATTTAACCTGACCTGTTGCAGATCTGTGTCACCATAAACAAACCAATTTAAATCCACATTATGAGTCATAATCATACAGTGCATGTTCACAATAACTGTTTAAATAAATAAAATGAATGATAAAAAATACATGAATTGATCTACTTTAACTTCCATTTTCTAATGATCTCAGGGTGGGTGAAGTGACATGTTGCCACTCCACATCTTTTTTTATTAGTTATGCCACTGCTGTGGCCACCAAACAGAATATTTTTTCTGTCCTGTACCGTACTCACAAAGACCTTGATTTCTTTTTCATAGAAGTTGTGTTTCTTTGCCTTGCTGTTCATTGCTGCCATTATTGAGTGTAAAGAGCCATTAATGAGCTGGATCGTTTTAATATGCATGGCCATTCTTGAGGTGATTTGCATAGGCTAAATATGGTTGCGTGTGGGCGTGTAAGCGGTGGTATGTAAGACTTTTCCACTTGTGAAAATTCTTAGGTAGACAGTGATTTATAAAGGCAAAACTGCATGCAGGTGTGCATATGCAAGGTTTTATAAATCTCAATCCTTGTTTGCATACACCATCTCAGCTTTCTGGGATATGTTCACTTTTTGTAGGGATTTCACATGTTCCTTTATGAGAGCCCAGGTCTCTGCAGAAGAACACTAAAAGCTCAGGTCTCTGCAGAAGAACACTAAAAGCTCAGGTCTCTGCAGAAGAACACTAAAAGCTCAGGTCTCTTCAGAAGAACACTAAAAGCTCAGGTCTCTTCAGAAGAACACTAAAAGCTCAGGTTTCTGCAGAAGAACACTAAAAGCTCAGGTCTCTGCAGAAGAACATTAAAAGCTCAGGTCTCTTCAGAAGAACACTAAAAGCTCAGGTCTCTTCAGAAGAACACTAAAAGCTCAGGTTTCTGCAGAAGAACACTAAAAGCTCAGGTCTCTGCAGAAGAACACTAAAAGCTCAGGTCTCTGCAGAAGAACACTAAAAGCTCAGGTCTCTTCAGAAGAACACTAAAAGCTCAGGTCTCTTCAGAAGAACACTAAAAGCTCAGGTCTCTTCAGAAGAACACTAAAAGCTCAGGTCTCTGCAGAAGAACACTAAAAGCTCAGGTCTCTGCAGAGGAACACTAAAAGCTCAGGTCTCTTCAGAAGAACACTTAAAGCTTAGGTCTCTGCAGAGGAACACTAAAAGCTCAGGTCTCTGCAGAAGAACACTAAAAGCTCAGGTCTCTGCAGAGGAACACTAAAAGCTCAGGTCTCTATGTCTGTACAGATGACAAACTCTGTTCAAGGATTACAGTGAACTGTAGGCCAGTGACAGATTTAAATTCAACCATATGGAAATTGAAAAGCATATTTACTTTGTAAGCCACTTTTTCTAATTTTATTTTGAATGCTTCAGTCATCTTCCATAAGGATGTATAGTCATTTATTTTTCTACAAACAAATGTTACTTCATGAGATTAATATGATTTAATTGAACATACATTTATTTTTTATTTTTATAGTGCCCTCTCAACCAACTGATTTTAAAGGTGAAGTGAAATCTGAGACTAGCATTCTGCTCTCTTGGAACCCCCCCACACAGACTGGCCAGGACAATCAAATCATTGGATATGAGCTGCTATATAAGAAAGGAGATGACAAAGAGGAGGTCAGAAATAGATCACTTATCTAGTTCCAGAATTGTCCCAGAATTGTCATGCAGTATAGCATAGTGCATGTCATATATCCAAAGTCATTGCACGGTTGTTTATATGAACACACTTCATTTTATTTTCCCCCAGAAGCGTGTTAGCTTTGAGCCCACCACAACCTATTTGCTGAAAGATCTGAGACCCTTCACCACCTACAGCTTTCAGCTGGCTGCTCGCAGCAGACACGGCATCGGCGCGTACACCAATGAGATCTCCGCTGAAACTCCTCAGACACGTAGGTTGTCTTTTCAGACAGTTGCTGGAGAACAGACACTGCATTTACCAGAGCAGACATCCTCCATTTCTCAAAGGCCATCAGCCTTACAATCATGAATTTGTTTGTGCTTAAATCCTTCACTTCTCAATGCCTTTTGAAAAATGGAGGCATTTCAAGTTTTGAAAGATGAATTGACTGCACATGCTGTTTCAATGACAGTCCATCTGTGGGAAATGTAGTCAAATGACAAACTTCAATATGGTGTCATCTATTTGCAAAATTCATGGCAGAACAAAAGTGCTGAATGATTCATTTATTTGGCTGCAGTCTTTCAAAGTGGCAGTGGAAGCTTCTCCCTTGTTTTTGTATGGGAGTTATAATACCACAGTGCATTTGTAAGACCTGCTGGATTTATGAAGGTTCCTTGGTTTTCCAAAAGTATTTCTCTTGGAAACTTGTTGAAAGCAGCAAATGCCGTAATATACATCTAGAGAAAAGACTCATATTCCCAAAAGACCTCATATTTATTATTTATTGTTACATTTACACTTTGTTACATTCATGCATTTGGCAGTTGCTTTTATCCAAATTGACTATGCATTAGCAACAGTGTGGTATGATACAGTATGATGCGTGGTGCGATACGTTGTAAGCTACAGTACGCTGTGGGCTATGATATGCTGTGGGCTATGTTACAGTGAATTCCCTGGATATCGAACCCATGACCCTGGTGTTGCTAGTGTTAAGCTCTACCAGTACCAACACCTAAAGGATTTTAATGCATAATTAATTGTGACTACTTTCACACTATCACCCGATGGGCCTTTAGAGTCAGTGAGAATAAGTATGAGGTCTTCTGAGCAATACACTATGGTATAGCTCAGGTAAGTACTTCTGAGAGTTGTTTTTGAGGAAGACTGTTTGCATGTCAAAGTCTTAAAACATCAGTCATGATCTCTTGGACAAATCAGGCTTTTACCTCAAACCAACAGGCCTCTGAAAGGTTGGTGAGCAACGCTTTTCCTGTTTTAACAGAGCTGACACATCAACCTTTAATATTTTGGATTGATGGTAACTGCTTGGAGGAATTCAGCACCCATAAATATTCCATGTTTATTAATTGCTTTAGGAATTTAATGGGAAAAAAATGTTTGAATACTTGACATATGTAGGAAAAAAATGACATATGTAGAATTCCAAAGGTAGGTTGTTTAGTGTTTTATTGTACCAGACTCACCAGTTTGTTTTTTTTACCTGATTTGTGAGCAGTCTGTGACATTTATGTCTTTTTTTATTGTATTTTTATACAATCTTTTTTATAAAATCTTCTTTTAAATTTATTATTTCATCATTTTTAATAAATGTAGCCATTGTGGTTCATCCTCATTTGATGTCATTTTATGTTCCTTTTTTGTTTTTTGTTTGTCCATCAACAACATCATCTCGTCAACCACAAAAAAACAAAAAAATCCTCTTACCTTCAACCCTTGTGAACCTGACCTGGAATCCAACCAAAATACTCTGAAACCAATCAAATCCATTCCAATCGTTATACTGCACCTTCCACAACCCCCCTGATCCTCTAATTAGAGCCCTCAGCTCCTCCCCAGGAAGTCAAGTGTAGTAGTCCCAGTTCTACCAATATTCTGGTAAGTTGGAAACCGCCCCCAGTGGAGCTCCAGAATGGAGTCATCGTCAGATACACTGTCCAGTATGCAGCGACAGAAGGCGACGATACTTCGTTACATCAGATCTTGGATATACCACCAGATAAATTCCAGTATCTCTTGGAAAACTTGGAGAAATGGACAGAATATCGTGTGACAGTGAGCGCCCAAACAGAGGCGGGGGAAAGCCCTGAGAGTTTGCCACAGCTAATCCGTACAGAGGAGGATGGTATGTCTTACCCACACGCCACTGTGACCCTTTACTAATATCTTTATCCCTAAAACATGCCCCACTTCTGCCAGACTTCTGTCCGAGACACTATAACACTCCCTGTTTTCACACTAACTTCACTAATCAGGATTCTTTTGTGACCTTTTACAATTTTTTGGAGAATTTTGAGGCCTTTTACTCAACCAGACTTGAACACTTACATGTCATATTCCTCTGATGACCTTAAACCTCCAACAATCCCAAATGTCTTGTTTTTTTCCACCATTTTCTTGTTAAGATATAAAATGAAATAGCTTTTGAATAGAGTAAAAATCATTTCCATACCTGAACAAAGGTGGCTAAATCGACAGTGAATCTTCGAAAATGGGGCTTTTTTATTCGAATGTCCCATGAAAATGACATTTGTTTTTTTCACTCTATCATAGCCAAACTGCTTTAGAGTGCTTCAAATCTTTGAAACACTCTCCTTGGCTTATTTTTTTGCTTGTTTTACTAATTATATTTTTATTCCATGTTTTGAATCAACTATACCCATTTTTCAGAAAAAATCAGGCGAAATAAATGACCTGTTTTTGGGGATTGTTTTTGTTTTTTTTTTACTTGCCATTGTTGAGATAGTAGTGTTATCAGTACCTGCTAACAGTATTTACCCATTTTGTAGATAATTTTGTCCACCTCACTATTTCGCTCATGAGAGGTGCCATTTAGCCTCTGTAAGCTTGACCCATTGTCCTCTATCCCATAATTCTCTCAGTGCCCAGTGGCCCTCCTCGTAAAGTCGAGGTGGAGGCTGTCAACTCCACGTCTGTTAAAGTGCTGTGGCGTTCACCGGTGCCTAGCAGGCAGCATGGGCAGATACGTGGCTACCAGGTGCACTATGTCAGGATGGTTAATGGGGAACCCGTGGGACACCCTGTCATCAAGGACATCCTGATAGACGACGCTCAGGTAGGGACCCACCTATACAGCTTTCTCAAGACTTGACAAACTCATTCAGCCTTGCAACTAATTTACTTTTAAAGAAACACTGCTTGACAAAAGCACAAGTTTTAGAGTGCCTTCTTTGTCATAAGTGACGTGATGCACATGGTATTTGGTTTCTGCTGGTCTTTAAGTTGTTGGAACTGGTAATTAGCTGGTCAGCCAGCCACCACATTCCAGAAATCTGCATAAATGGACAGTTCACCCAAAAAAGACATTTCCTCCATAATTACACTTATTGACTTCCCTGTATGGACACAAATCTACTGATACATTTTTCAAAATATCTTTTGTGTTCCACAAACTCATATAGGTTTGTTATGACACAAGGGTGAGTAAATTATAGATGATTTTTCTTTTTGGGTGAACTATCCCTTTAATTGGTATGACAAGTTGGGCTGTCCCAATTACTTAATTGAAAAAAAATCTTGATTGGTATATACATTTTTAATAAATCAACAATATGGTGTAGTTGAGGCAGTCCACTGAAGAGTGTGCTGTATGGGGAAAAATACAGAAAAAATTACTTTACTTTATTAGAGTTTGCATTGAAAGATCCAAAAAAAATCTGTTGTAATGATGATAGTTCAGTATGTGTGCAATAAAATCACCAAATCAATAATTAAATATGTGAACATGAAATATTGATTAGAGTGTAAATTTGTGTCATTGTACATGTATTATTCCTGGCTTCTGTTAAAACAAATAATCCATTACAACATAATAAGGCCTGTTTCACACAGCACGCGTATTCAGTACGTATGCGGTGTGTATTAGTCTCACACATGCTGTCCTCAGTTGTTTTAGTGCCGTGATCGTGAAAACTGAGATAAGGGTGTAGTTGTTTAGAATTAGAGCAGCCCGGTGCGCTGCAATTACACTGGCAAGAAGATTCAGCCATTAGTTTAGACTATTGTCTGTTATTAATATACTGTATATATGATGTACTCTTCAATGTTTTTTCACAACTTTAAAATGCTCATATTTAACACAACTATGGTGAGCATTGACATGGCCATTGACAAATTGTAACTTACTGCAAAGTAGTGATGAATGACATTTCTGCAAGTATATTCCACAAACAACTATAAATATAAATCAACACATGACTGCAGCACTCCGTGCTGGGAAACAAGTGTGTATAATATAATAATGTATATTATGATGTAGGACTATGGCTGTTTACTGGAAAGTTTGTAAGGCACTGTTCTGTGTTAAGCTGCTTTGAAATAATATGTATTGTAATGTAATATGTATTACAATAATGTAATATGTATTACAAAAAACCCTATACAAAAGCATTAAACTGAGTAAAGTAGCTACTCCTAAAAATGCAGGAATAGTTTTTAATGTTTTTCTACAATGACTCCTACAACCCCTGCCAACAAAATAAATTCCCATATGAACTTCTGAGCTTTTACAATAAAGTTACTGTGTTTAGGTATTATTATTATGAAGTATAAAGTATGAATCTAGTGTTGTTTAGCATTGCTAGTGCCATTCCATGAACCCTGCCCCACAGCAAGCAGTACCGAACTCAGACGTTTCTCCAAAACCGTAACGTGAACCAAACTCTGACATTGGTAAATCGGAAAATGAAAGCAAATCTTTAAGTTTTAACGTAAGCACTGGTGGCATCAACCAGTTTTCTTAAACGGCCAGGGAGGGAATGCACAGTCTTCTGAAGGAAGGAGATTGGGATATTGCTGAGAACCTCTCACCGCTGATGCCTGTACTTTCAACGCAGGACATATGAAATCCTATTTACTATCGTCGATTTAGACACTGTTTTCACCATGACTCCAGTGATACTACAAGTTCTATAGCCAATTTTTAATGCCTAGTTACTTTTCACCCACCCTGTAGAACAGAGCTGTATGAAAAATGGTAAATGTTTTCTCATAAACTATTTTATGTTCTCTAACTGAACGAAGTTAAAAGTGTGATAAGTATTTTTAACAGAATTTTTAAAAATTCACATACACCCATGTCATCCTCAGGGCCTAAACGCCCCATGTGATCTTAATGAGGATGTAACATCATAACCCACACACATGCAAACACACACCATAGACCTGCTATCTCCTTAATTATACATGACTTCACATTAGTGGACTGTGTGATCAGACTTTCATTACATTTCCCATGTAAAATACACATTCTGATCCCAACATGTGGCACAGAGACGCTAACAGTTTCATGAATTTTTTTTTGTTTTTTTGTTTTTCTTCTCTTGATGGCATGTGGACTTTGCATCAGTGGGAATATGATGACTCGGCTCAAAACGTAAGTCTGTTTTCAGCTTGTCCACAGTTTTTAAAATAGATTTGGCATCTTTGGTACAGATTTGGTATCTTTGAATACTGCATCCTTTACAGGCATAAATATATGTACACTATTTTGCTAAAAGTATACGCTCACCCATCCAAATAATTGAATTCAGGTGTTCCAATCACTTCCATGGCCACAGGTGTATAAAATGAAGCACCTAGGCATGCAGACTGCTTCTACAAACATCTGTGAAAGAATGGGCCACTCTCAGGAGCTCAGTAAATTCCAGCGTGGGACTGTGATAGGATGCTACCTGTGCAGGTCCAGTCGTGAAATTTCCTCGCTACAAAATATTCCACAGTCAACTGTCAGTGGTATTATAACAAAGTGGAAGCGATTGGGAATGACAGCAACTCTGCCACGAAGTGGTAGGCCACGTAAAACAGACAGAGCAGGGTCAGCGAATGCTGAGGAGCATCGTGCGCAGAGGTCACGCCAACTTTCTGAGTCAATCGCTACAGACCTCCAACGTTCATGTGGCCTTCAGATTAGCTCAAGAACAGTGCATAGAGAGCTTCATGGAATGGGTTTCCATGGCTGAGCAGCTGCATCCAAGCCATACATC
>JAZGTI010008920.1:0-19512 GCA_036877585.1 Botia kubotai | reverse complement strand
CACACACACACACACACACACAACAACAACACAAACATACTGACACACAAACATTAGGTCTTTCAGTTCCCACACTTAAGACTTAATTTTTAAGCTCCACATGAGAGACGATTCCTTGCATTCTTAAACCACTCAAAAATGGTAAACAACTATGAATCATTTTTTAACTACAGCTGCCACATCCGGCTAGGTTTAAACACAAATTTTGGCAAGCTACCTACAGGTTTCACCACACCTATGTTGGTCTTAAAGGGCTATGCCAAGCGTGCATGTGCAATACGCTGCATCACACCTGAGCTTCAGAGATGTGTTAAGAATACAATGGCCCCCAAGGGCCAAGGAGAGAGCTGGCATTCACTGAGGCACAGACCCTGGAATAGACTCCAATTTGTCCAAACCCCTTAGACCCCATTCCCCCCCACCCCCTCCTGTGAACTCACACACAGACGCCTCTGTTCTCCAGAGACTGAGAGAGCAACTGTGCTGTGTGTTGTTTATAAGAGGGAGAATCAAGAGAATGGATGGATGGATGAAGAGGGAACGAGGAAAGAATAGGAGATGAAGAAAACAGAGTCTGAAGGTGTGAAGGGTCCAGAGGGAAACAGGCAGAGGCAAAAACGGGTAAAGATGAGGTAAGAGAGTTTATGGGGAATGTTTATGACTTAGGAAGGGTTAGGGATAAAAAAAAACTAGTTTGGAAGCGGTGTGAAGCCTTTTTAAAGGGTGTGAAAGGAAAAAGAAAATTTTGCAAATGTCTGGAAAACCAACTTTGTAAGAAAGATCTACGGAAGACTATTCTTAAAAAGTTTTTTAGATACTACAAGACACCCTAACTTTGAAGATCCATTCAACGCAAGCATTTAATAAAATTCACTTGCCAAAATATTTACAGCAGTTTATCTTAGTCAAACACAACAAGAAGAGAAACTGACTGAAACCCACTGCTTCTGCTAATTGAAACCAAACTTTTGCCAGAGTCCTGGTTGTATGTATGTTTCTGAAAATTAAAAGGCTTTTTGTAAAAAAAAAAAAAGAAAAAAAAAACCCTATTAATCCAGCAGAAAGAGAGATTACACTCCATTAGGAGATCATCAGCACACGCCACATGGAGTGAGTGAAATTGCGTACACAATAACCAACAGCCCAACTATTGACTAGCTACATACTAAAATGAAAGCAAATTAAAACTAATCTTCATTAAATTTTGACATTTTTTGACAAAAAAAACAAACATTTTGTGTTGGGTATTTAACTGTTTCTTTAAGAACAGCATTGCTTTTTGTTAAGTGTCTTTTAAATGCTGATCCAGGGTCAGCTGAAGCCATTACTGACGCTAATCCCTATCTGCCCACCCGACAGCAGTGAAACTGATCCAAGGAAAGATTAAGGCCATCGTTGTAAATACGTCTGCTGGCTCTGCAACACAGGAACATCTGGCCTTCTACAACCAAAGACCTAAACTAAACATCACACAGGTTTGGCATTTATTGCCATAGACACGTTCATATCTCGAAATAGATTTGATATTCAGATATACATTTAGCGAGTTAAGCAGGGCGTCTCTTTAGAGGGGTCATATCTTATATTTTTAGCCCATTTATAATGCAAGATTTCCACATATATTCTGCACGCCAAACCATGGATCTTCTCAACACCCCTTTCATGAACACTCTTTATCATTATGAAGAACATTACACATTGCAAATCTCTTTGTACAACAGCCAACATATTACAGTTGTAGAAACTAACCATCTGTCTTTCCCGGCATGAGATATATTTTGCTATGCAAAATAAAAAGTTGTGGTATTTGATCATTTCCGTACCAATAATGTTAATACAACCTCCCAGCTAATAATTTAAGGTTGCAGGAACGTTGCCCTAAAACATCTTTTAACTAACTTTTTAAAACATTCGACTAACTAAATGTTTTTGATGCATGATATATGTTAATAAAACGTTCTACTTGCATTACTATAAGAGCATTTCTGATAACTTTAACGGAACTTTTAGAGAACATTAGCCAACGTTTTGAGAACATTCTCTGTTAGCTGGGTTTGCATTATGTCAATCATGCATTAGACTATTATATAAAGGTATAATATAGGGTCATAAAAAGAGAGTTCAAAGGTACGGCCACATCATCATATAATCCTTTAAACACACACATAAATACAGTACAGGTGAAGTTTCCAGAGGTATGTAGTTCCCATTTAATATGCAGGTCACGGTTTGTGATGCAGATCTGTCTAAATAGTTTGTGCTACCTTGTGCACACAGTCGCTTCAGGCATCTGTCCGCCAGGTGTTCTCAGGAATGAAAGACTGGAACAAACAAACACGCCTGTTGACTTTCCCCTCAAATTTCCACACGTACACCCGCAGACACGTTAATGTTCAGGTTTAGTATGTAGTACAGTATGTACAGTAAAAGTACAGTATGTGACCGAAGATGCATTACATACAACATGATTTATTTAGTCACTATTGAGGCACGTGAAGCCCATTTACCTTTGTTACCAGGTGACATCACTAATGTACTAACATTAAGATCAGTTTCTAGCAGAAAAGGTGAAGAGCTTTTATCACCATGATGGATGTGAAGCCTGGACATGTGGAGACAGATGACATCGTAAAAATGCTTCACATTCCAAGCCCTACCTGCACACCCCCCATATTCACATACCGCCCCATCTCCAGCTTTAAACATTAACAGACACAAATGAAGATTTCAGACCCACTTCTCAGTTTTCTCCGGAAAACTATAGTATACCATGCTTACAGTGTTGTACAAAAAGACTTACCAGTTGAATACCTTATACAATATACCATACATATACTGCACTGTACTGTTCAATACTATGACTGTACTTTTTTAAACATTTTGTAAAACTGTTCAAAAAGTGTATTTAGGCAGTAGACTGCGCATGCTCTCTTCAAAGCAGGAGTACGGTTTAACTAGTAAAGTCTGGCACTAATGGGAAATCCAGATAACTGTTGCCCAGAGGGGAGGGGTCCGAGCATGAATGACATGCGACTGTGAGTCTGAGACACCATCCAACTCTTAATGGAGGGGAAAAAACCTTCCTGACCTATTTCCACGTGCGAGGAAGCTCCATGCTGTTGCTGGGTAAAACGGTATAACGCTTACACACCCTGGGACGCACATGCCAGGATACACAATGCCCAGACTGTCACAATCTTGAAAGTAAAAGTATTGCGTTACATTGCCTTCAAAGGTACTGAAATGACCACCCAGGCATTATTTAACACGCATAATAGCATACAGCTGTTTTGGGCATTAGAGGCGCTGGCAGTCTGCAGTCGAAAATGCCGTCTAGTTAGGGAGTTCACCTAAGATTTGAGACACGGCCGTTCAAAAGCGCGTGCCGAATAAAGTTGAACTGAAGTACTTTATTCATTACAATAATAATAATAATACACATGTACTACAGTTAATTATATAAAGCAGTGATGTGTAAACAGCGATGGCTCATATATTAATCTTACTGTATTAACAAGTAGTTGCTATTATTTTGTTAAACGATGCATTTTGTAAGAGAAACTTCACAGATAACACAAAAACTTTCATATACTGCACCGATCTGTACCTTCCAAACTGAAGTCCAGCAGCACGTACTCGTACACCGAGTCTGTTTTGGTCTCGACTTGTGGTCTCTTTAAAGTGGAGTAGATTTTCCCCGGGCTGCTGTCCTCCGGGTCCTCCAGTTTCCTTAGTCCGCATCCCATTATAACGGGACGTCCAGCACACTCAGGGCCGGGCACGGGGCGACCCACTCAGCCACACACACACACACACACACAGAGGAGTCACGCTTCTAATGGGTTTGCTCCATATCCCAACAAGTTAATCCTCTGGGAGTGGCACCAAAGCAAAGGCGATGTACCGCGTGTCCGATCCCTTTAAGAAAACAGCTTAAGTCTAACAGAGATCACCAGGTCCTGCTGCGCGGGGTTTATGGGACCGAAAGGACAAAACCTCCCTGAAGTTCTTCTGCAGTAAACAAACTCAGATCGTTCCCGTTAAAATCTCTTTGAGAAAAGCTACATCACACACCGACTCCCCAAACAGCCGCGAAGCAATAAAGCAAAAGTTGTCTCGGTCTGTGAGCTTGTTGAAATTAATAAGGGGGCGTGACCAAAGAAGCCCGAGAATCATTAGCCAGGGCGTGGGGTGGGAGGGGCCTGCATAATAATAAGATGTGTGACGGGGGTCATAAGAGGACTTGTGGTGTTGTCAAATTGACATCGATTACCTCAAAACAAAACTAAACATAATCAAAATATGAATATAATTTTATTTGACCTTTAATAAGTTATCAGTATTATTCTTGAATATTCATCTCCTAATGCCTCCGAATCTCGGCATAACACTTTTAATCACACAGATTTTCAATAGAGGAACGAGGCATTTAGGTAATTTCTGGCGCTTTGACAAGGTAAAGCAGGCAATTCTATAAAGGTTCTGGTCTAATTGTGTCTTGAAACCACTTTAAGTAAAGACCTACACTAGAAACAGCTGTTCAAACTAAGTGGGAAGCTAAATTTATTTGCCATTTCCACTATGGTGAAACGGTTGACTAGAAAAATGTATGTACGTTGTGAGGAACAGTTTAAATATATAAATCTTCATACATATACAGATATATACATAAATACATACAAATTTAAGATGAACGTTTTAAAGTGCTTATTTACTAACCACTGTCGTTAATTTAACCTGTTTCGTGTTATGTTATTCCACCCATAAGATTTTTAAGTTTTTTTTAGGTATCATGGTATGTCATGTTTGTGGCTTTCATAAATGTGGTTATTTCAGGTCAGTATTTGAAGTCCTTGTGGGATTGTTATATGTGGCCCTTCATGTGTGTTGGCAGTAATATAACGCTGAGGGGCCCTTAAAGGGCCAGAAGTTATGACAGCATCTGGATCTTGTTTGTTGTCTGTTGTAAGTAGCACGGGACTTTTGATACACACTGCACGGCTGTGGCAATGTTTATCCAAAAAATCACGTTATCTCACAAACATCAAGAGACAAAATGTGTTCGCAACTGTATTTTCACAGGGCAAAAGAGTAAGAAGGAAGGAAGGAAGCCTCTAAACGGGGGGAGAAGAGGAAAGCTGAGAGACACAACTCGGATCCCTCAACTTGTGTATTATGTGAGTCTATTTTTAAACTCAGTTTTGTGTGAGTCAGACTTTACCCGGGCAAAAGCGGAACTAAAAAAACAAAACATGAAACTGCCAAAGTAGCTTGCCACTGTACCACCTGTCAAGCTTACAGCTGAAAACAATGCCCACCTGCTGACTCTCTCAACTGCACCGAACAACAGTCACGTTACCAAGCCATACAGCATCAGTCTTTCAACAATATATGTTTAAAAGTAGCTCATTTCAGTGGCTTTGTGTGTTACTTTTTTTGCCGTTCACTGCACAATAGTTATGATTAGGGATTAGTCTCCACAGTATTCAGAACTAATCCTTCAAAAACATCTTTGTGTCACATTTCCTGTAATTCTTTTTAAATTACGTTGCCGTGGTTACCCTGCAATATATGTAACTAATGCATTGAAGAGTTAAGAGATACATTTGGAGTTGGAATAACACGGAGAGTATTTCCCTAATGTTTCCATTAAGTAACATAAATGTTATTTTGAATGTTCTAGGAACGTTCAACGTGTTCAGTTGTCTAGACATTGTATTAATGTTATGGCTTGGTTATAAGAAAGTTATTTAAACATTTTAAATTCTGTAAAATTTTCTAAAACATTCCCCTACCAATGAAAGAATAACATTTCTGATATGTACATATAACGTTAAAACATATTTTCTAACTTTACTGCAAGAATGTTTTTATAACTTGACAGAACATTTAGAATGTTTGCCAACATTCTGAAAACATTCCCTGTTTACTTAGTTTGTTAATCTTTCACAAAAACGCAAGAACATCTTTTTAGGACCTCAAACTTTAGGCTGTCGGTTTCAGATATGACGCATTTGCAAATTTCATTCACACCCGTCTCAAATATAACAGAATCTTGACAGTGACACATTTGTCTCCCCATGTGCCTTTTAGCCCAACGATCAGAAATAACTTACATAGAAAAAACACATGTCTGGGTCCTAGACCGGAAACCACTGTCATTCCGAGACCACACCCAGAGGACACTGGGAAGGAAATGCTTTCTTTAAACAAGCGGGGTAGGAAGGAAACAAATAAAGTGTGTCACTGAGCACAGTGTAAAATCTGACATATATCCCTGGAAAATACAAAAAAATGCATTATTTATTTTTACACTGGCGCTCCTGATATGACATTCACTTCAGATTCACATTCTGAACAGATTCTATCATTCCAAAATGAATACAGGCATCCCCATTCCATACAAATGACTCTACACTATAATCCCACCTCTATTCCTTTGAGATTAAACTGGCCTACATCATTTACTCTCTGGCACATAATCCTGATCACAGCCTATTCCTGAGCTCCTCTGAGATCATTCCCAATGAGAATGAAGTGTAGCTTTTAAACAATCATTTAAACAGAATCATTGCATAGCCTCTTTTTCCCTTTTTGGGCTATGACATCCCTCTCTGACCTTCTAATTCTGGATTTGTACATTATTGAGAAGATACTGAAGATAACCGGAAGATACTGAACTGGAGTATTCAAATTCTCTAACTGATCATTTTAAAAAACGAACTCTGTAACTGTCTTTATTTTAAGGACACAAAGACACCTTAACTATTAGCCTCATGAACAATCAATAATAGATACTGAATCCTGTTCCATCCTAAACTCTCAAAAACTCAATTTGTTTTTAAGCAAATTGAGTTAGTCATGAAACTTAAAAATTTACAATTTGTGCCGTAGCGCCATCTAGTGTTAATCATCTGATATAATCAGTGAACTGCGTTCGTTCAAGTACTCATGAACGATTTAACTTTCTGTTTATTATTTTATATAAGACCTTAGATTTGATTACATAATTTAGACCCAAAACAAAATCTGTTAAATGTTTTATTAAAGAATTTATTTGCAGTTTTATAAATTTGTTTCCGATTCTAGTAGTTTCACAAATGTTATTTTACCAGAACATTATTCAATATATTATATTTTGTAAACGTTTATATATTATACAATGTATAACTTTCTACTAGTGCTACTGAATCTTTGTGATAACTTTGAGAGAACTTCTAGAGAACTTTTAGAGAACACTAGTCAACATTCTAAGAATGTTCACCGTTAGCCAGGCAGAGTGTTAGGGCAGCTAAAGAATAATACAAACAATCAATCTGTTATAGTTTGTAGCAGAACATTTAAAACAGCATTATTGCCCTTATGAGGCACTTTTAGTTAAATAAATGCTTTGTACAATGTGTTTAACAAATGTCATAGTAACCGAGTCTGACAGTTCCTCAGTAACTGCCAATGATCTCATAACTACTTAATAGAAACACAACAAGGAGGAAAATTATTTTCATTATTTACACGTGGACAATTATCACATCGACAATATTTCAAAATAACAAAGTGCATGTTTAGTACCAACAACAACAATGCAGATCATGAAGTGACTAGAACTTTGACCTTTGAACTTCACTTTGATTCAGACATTTTTGGAAGTACCGTTGAGGCAATTCAAAGAAAAGATATGAATTCTCCCTGCACCTGTTGTTATCTTAATCTTTACTAAACAGGGAGCAAATAAAGAGAGCTAAGGAGTGAAGGACACAGAGATAAGAACAACACCCTGAAACACATGTATAACCTCTCACACCCGATTGGGCAGCTGGGAAATAACAAACTCTTGTTGTGGGACAGAATGTATTAACAATATATTTATACACTTACACAAAGCATAAGCAATAAAACCTTCAAATACGTCATATACTTGGAATTTATTAGGTCAACAACAAGACCCATTTATTTAGGGCTCATAAATCACATGAGAATAAACTTTATATTTATACAGATGAAAAGGAAACCAGAAATGTTTTAAACATAGACGAATGTGAAATGTCTGATAGCTGTTTCTCTAAATCTTTGTAGTAATCCATATCAGCCGCTTGAGGGCGCTGTTGCTAGTTTCTTAATTAAACAATTAATAGTTACACTGTTTTAACAATGATACTGGACGTCATTTCTACCAGATGCATCAAAATCTTGATGTGTTATGAGTTGGTAGTGTAACTACAGGAACACCGTACTATTGTAACTTTAAATATGCAAGTGCAAAATACATTTAACACAAGCACAAGTGTGGACGAAAGTTATGAAATCTAGGGAGCACAACCCTCTGTGTCTCTGAAACCAATAACCCAAACATACACGCTCAACATCTTACACCAAGCGTCTACTTTTGGCCGCACAGGCTGCTCAAAACCTTCCCTGTATCTCGCTAACACGGTTCTCATAGAAAGAGCTTAGTTTAACCGTGACAACGTGACCTTATGGGAAAAGCTGCAGCGAGGTGTGAGAGCTGAAAGTGCAGCGCTAATGACCCGCGGGTTCGGTCCCGCGGGTTCGGTCTGTATTTCACACAGGGTCTCTATCTCGAACAGACCCTCTCTCGCCTGGCTCATGATGAGAGGCTTTTTGCAGTAATCTTTCTGTGTGAGTTTTACAAAATGTCTTCACATGGGTTTCTCATGTGTTCTGCACACACATTCGGGCGACCCAGATACCTTTTAAGAGATGAATTCATTGTTTAAGGTCTCGGCTTAACAAGCGCACAAAATATTAATAGAACAAAACACGGAGGCCTTCGAAAGACACTGTATTTGAGTCGGTCAGAGACTGTTATTAACAATTAAACAAATAATCATCCCATGAAAACAGGGGTTCTCTGTCATTGTGGGACATTTTGCTGCTTAGATTTGACATATTCCACATCTTTTCCTTTATATGTCTCAGTTTAGATTAGTCTTAGTAAACCTTGTGATTTTTTAATTGAATTGGATGGTATTACCCGTATCAGTTGTGCTTGAAACAGATCACGTGTTAATTCAACATGCCATTCAAAGAAGTAATATAAATATGCAAATTTGTAACCCTAAGTGTAGATATGACTAATTTACAGACTTCAAGCACTGTGTACAATAGAATACACTTTTGACACATAACCCAGAACTGTCATTATTATCTGATTACCCCCGTTTGTCTGTCCCACACACTGTGGAAAAGCCATACCCCAGGATCTATTCCCCAAACATCTGGTCAACTCAAATGAGTAACATTCCTGAGTCTCATACGCATGGCTCCTCCTCTCTGAAAGACGAGAGATTAGGGTTTATGGAAATGTGAGAGCGTCTGATTGGTCACATCGCCCGCCCATCAAAAGCTTAAGCCCTTAAGGGGAGGGGTTAGCGTCTCCAAGAGGTAGTGCCAGTGTGTGTGGCGTTCTTTACTCTTGACAAACCAAACCGAGTTTCCAAACCAACACACAAGTGAGATGAGGTGAGCAACATCCTCAACCAATATTCCGACGTTTCGTTTCCATCATGCTGATGCAGATCAAGAAACCGATGATCCGGGAACTGAACACGCACGTTTTTGGTTGTTCTGACACTCGATAGTATTTAGTTACCCACAGTCCCTTTGCTCTCTCGCATACATGTAAACAAACGCGCGCATTTGCACATGTCAAGCAGGTTCTTTGATGCGCATTGGATCAGTGTGAAAGTTAGAAACCGACGGAGCTTGTTAACTTGTTGCGCGGTGATGCGAGTGTCCTCTTGCGCAAGAGAATGATTCATGAGTTCGTTATTCTGTGCCATTTCATATCTGTACGGGCTGGCGTTTGATCGGCAAAGGTAGCTTTAGGATGGACGACAAGGACTCATCTAACGGAGCGGTATTTGTTACTAACATGACGCACAGTCTGCGCTTTTAAGTTAAATTGAACCACTGGAGCTGTCCAAGTACGCACAGAAAGAGTTACATGTAGATGTTCTTGGGTCTTGCATCCAAATCGCACACTTTATTAGAGTACAATTATTTCGACTTCGTAACCAACTAACCCCGGAGATGTCGGATTCTTACGAGGACGGAGTGTGCGGCGATGGAGCTCCGGACTTCATCCCACCGAGAGCGGTTCGATCAGGCAGGCGGAGCGGCGTCACTCTGCCGCTGGTGGAGCGCGATGAGGCGGCGATCCTGGAGTCGGTGAAATCGGCGCCGAGGAGAAGCAGCATCATTAAGGTAACGGCGGCATAGACGTCGCGCACTGAGAACACACCCATGAGTTGTGGAGAGTTTGGTAGTAACTAGTAGTAACTAGAACAAGATCGTGAATCCAGATCGTGAAACAGAGTTACTAGTTAATACAGGGTTATCCCCCCTAACGAAACATGAGGTTAATTTACAATGGTCATAAATGACGGACCAACTAGTAATGCTACAAACAAGTAAAACTACAACCCGGCTCAAATCTTTAAACCCAGTCGTTAAATCACCTCGATTATCAATCACAATTCTAACATTTTCATTAGTCAGAAGCTATGAATGAATTCAGTTTCTGTTCAGAAATGTACATTACATGTTCAGTCGTGGATATAACTCTTTATATCCAAGTTACAAATATTCGTGGTATGTGATCAGACTTGCAAAGGCGACAGGAGCAGAAGTCTACAGGCTGATTGCATATGTGGGCTGATAACAGCTGAAATCCGAAAGCATGACAATGACTGTTTGTGGGTGTGACAAAATGAATAAATCCTGACATTCTCACAGTGTTTTTAAAAGCAACTGACTTCACCTGTTGGATCTAGCAGTACGATGATTTTACATGGTACGTTTCTGTCGTATCCTGGAGACATGGTTAAAGGCACGTTACAAAAAGGTGAATTAATTTGTCAGTATTGAGGTTAATGATTACTAGTCATCGGATATCAGGTAACTAAATTATAGCCATTTGATCCTCTTTTCTTGGATAATCACGCCCCAAAGCCTTTCTGTTCCTTTAACACAAAGCAAAATGAAAAGCGCCAGAGGCCGTTTTCCACAATAATGGTTATGGTATTAAAATGTAAGTTGTAAGGTCATTGTCAAACAAAGGTGTACCTGAAACGACTCCAGTCTGCCAAAATATCAGTATAGACAACATAAAAGACATTCAATTGGTGAGATAGAGTGTATTAAAGTGTATATTAATTTTAAAGGGGACACATTGATAACCATATGTGCCATTAAAGAACTTTACATGAATTCTTTAAAGAATCCCCTCAGGGTTCTCTGGTTACTAATGTCTTAGATAATCATTGATCTAGTTTTATGGAGTAATTCAGCAACAACTCTACCTCAGTGCTTTGCGGTCAGCTCATTATCTTCAGTATTGTTTGTTGCTTGGGTGCTGCCAAGGACAGGTTGCAGGCCAGGTCAATGGGGCCAGTGTTCCGGGGCCTCTGACTGTCAGGGGCCTCCAGCTGAGAGGCCCATGTTGGCTCACACCTGACACCTGGAGGCAGGCAAAAAACACTGATATGGCAGTGACTTATGCAACAATGTGAAAGAAAACGTTGACTGTTCTTGGCTACTTTTTACTAACAGCGCTAAGCGTCTTATTGTAGCTTATATAGTGCGTACTAGTCGCTGTATATTGTTGTCTGTTTTGCCATGATATTAGGGGACATTTGGTCCTACTAACTAAAGTGTTTTCATGCTAAAATCATTATGCACCAAAAAACTTATATATAAGGTATACTTATTTATTTTGAATGTATTTAAATTTAGGTCTGATTTAAGCAAATTAATAGAATATATTTGGAATATATTTGGAATTGGTTGTGCATTAAAATGCAGCTAAACGAGTGTTGCTTATATAATACATGTGTATCTATATAATATATATAATATATAAAGTGTTTCACAGGGCTGTTATGGGCTGCTTTAGCCCAGTGAGCAGGAAGTTGTGCTGGGTAATTGACAGATGGCAGTGATGATGATGATGTCAGTGACAGGCACTGTCCGTGGAGCGGACAGAGGGGGCAGCATTCATGTGACCGAATCTGGGATCTTGGTTCTGTTTGTTACAGATCCAGAATGTGAGTAATGTTCCCTGCCCTCAGCCAAAGTGCATCAGTGTTTGTTTTGATGCAGAACTGGGAACTTTCACCCAGATGATACAGACCTGAAAACATGTGGCTTGCCTGGTATCTCCAGTACAGAGCATCCCGTGTGCATCAGTGCATGCACAAGAGCACACATGAGTGTGATAAGCAAATAGAGCTGAACGTGTAGCATTTGTGAACCAACAGTGACCTAAACCCTCCCTGACAGATGCACTGTAGTGTACCGTCTCCATGCCCTTGACATAGAATGGCACTCCGAATGGACAACTGCAGTTGTGCACAGCATGCATAAGCATAATTAAGTGTTTCTTTGAGATAAGTGTGATGTTTCATGCTCAGAATAGAGATGATTGTAAAAAAAGTTGATTTTTGTTTAGATTGTCCTTGGTGAAGGGGTGACCAGGTTACAAGATGAATCACCTGTGTAGCTCCTCTTGGACTACTATGGTTAAGGGTTCAAGGTTATTGCCAGTGTGTTAGTGTGATGCTCAGTAGGCAATCTGGATAATGGCCACTTTCTAGACCTGCTGTCTTTTTAGCTGCTTGAAGTGATTGTAAAGAAAAACAAGAAGCTTGTTTTAGTTAAAGGTTGTGCAGAATAACAGAAATAGAGAAGCCCAAATACAGAGACCTGGGAAACACCTTGCTATAGCACTCATGTTTTCTCAACCTTACCAGCACTTTCCATCTAATCAGTGCTGTCTGACATCAGCTCACTGTTCTGTATCCATTACAGTGTTCCACAAAATATCTCCCTTTCATTTCCCCTTATTTGCTGTAATTCAAGATACTCTCTTGTTTCCTGTTTTTTTTGCCTCTGCCATTTTCTGCCAGTCTCTGTCCTTTTTTTTACTCCCTTTTCCCCATTTATCTTTTGCTGTCTCTCTTCCCTCCTGACGCTCTCATGCTAACATACACAATATCTCTGGTCCATAACCTAGGCCGCATTTTAAGGCGTCAAAGGTGCAGTTCTGACTGTTTAAAAAAATAGACATCTTAATTTGTCCGTTTCGTGTCCAAAGAGACCTTGTTTTTATCCAGATCTACAGCTGTGTCACATCTATCCTTCTAGCATCTAGCAGAGAAGCCAATCCCATAATGCATTGCAAAGAGCTTGGGGGAAAAAAGATCCAAGATGGTGGATGAGACAAGAACAAATATGCAATAAGATTTAATTCAAGAAAGGAAAGTGTAGATAAAAATGTTTATGTGATTTAATGTTTATTAAAAATATTTGCCAAACGTAGTTGGAATGAATTGTGAGTGAAGTCTGTCTAGTGCACTATTTGTGTGGCAGTAGGCAGCGTACAAGGATTTGGCCCATTCATTAATGTTTATGTTTCATGTACAAAAATAACAAACATCAATCAAACAATGTAGTTTCTGTCACAGCAGAATGCAGGATCAGATTCTTATCGTAAAATTAAACATTGCAGTGAGGAAACCCTTAGGCCACCCTCCTGAGAACCATTAAACATTTTTGTTTGCTGATTTAGTAATTTGCCGTACTTTAAACTGTCTCTTTGAAAGTAAACGTTATTCTGGAGCACTGAGCTCCGTTCTGGACAGTGATTGTTTAGAGTCGCTGGCTTCTGGTCAAGAACAAAGATAATGGAGCTGCTATAAGACTGTGTGACTGGCTTTGTTCAGTGGACCTCTGTGTGTGTTTGCCGGTGTTCTGCATCTCTGTCCTCTAGTGTCATCTTGCTACTGGTGCCACAATTCGCTAAATGATGTTATCCTTCCCATATGACACAAGTACTGATCTGTGCCACTGTGGCCTTGCTGTGGCCTGGTGCGTGTGTGCGTGCGAGTGTTTATTAGGGTTGTCAATTAAAATGTTTCATTGAATAAAATACAAATAATAAACACTCAGCAAATATATGCTGGTTAAATTGCATGAGAATGAATACAACAGAACAGACATTTCTGCTGAGAAAAGACCCAGAACAAGGGTAATTGAAAGCCATTACATTATTGTGTACAAAAGCATTGAGTAGATGCTGTTCTGGATGTCAGTTGTTTTGGATGTCAATATATCGTTTATTTGATTTTCATATTTCTGAACATAAGCCTGTTGCTAGTCTAATGTCCACACCAATCTACTTTGTAATTAAGTTAGTCGATTTGAATTATGTAGACCTGTATATGGGATCATATGGGATCTGTTTGCTATGAATTGCATTTATTAATTTTTTCACAATGAATTAAAAGAACACATTAAATTAGCAGCCGTATTATGTGTCTGTGTTAAATGATGTTTTATAGTCTATTGGGATCCTAGTCAGGAAATAAAGATGTGTATGACTACCACTAAAGATATTTCATGCGTGTCTGCGTGTCAGGGGAAGCATACACATCTCTTTATGAGTAGATGCAAATTTTGACATTTTCATAGCCCTCTTCCTGTGTGTGTTTCAGAGAAAGCGTCTGCATTTCCCGGTACCTGAGGTCTGCTTGCATCCAAACAACTTGTGTCTTATTAACATCATTCCTTCTTGACATTTCCTTTTCTTAACTTGCCTTTCGGTGCCAGCTGAAAACTGGACAGCAATTTTTCTTTGTTTTGCAACACCGCGTGAGTCAGGGCATGTGAAGAAAAGGCAAATCGGTGCCAAACTGCGTTTCAAGACAAATTGCTTTTTTATAGAAAAGCTGAAGACTATTGTATGTTTCAGAACATCATTTTTCAAGCTTTCAGACGCTAATGCCCGTTTGTTTGGCTGCCATGGTTATTGTGTCCATGTTTGATCATTGAAGTAGCATTTTCACAGTTATCATTCCCCATCGGTTTGAAGACTGATGGACTACAGAGTAGTTAGAACCAAATAAAAAGAAAGAGGGTGAGAATTGAGGTGAGAAAGGGAGATTTTTGAGAGCGAGGTGTCTGTCTATAACTTCCTGTTTAGTAACACCCTACCCACAACTGATGTTGGGCTTGTCTCATGTACCCCTTCACTTACAAACACCTATTTCGGAAGCACATCCGCTATCTGCACTATACTGTACTTCTCTGTTACGGTTACAGCTTTAAATATTGTATTTCAGGGACAACATGAAAATGATGATACGGATACTGTAGATTACACAGAGTAACCCGGAGCAGCAGTGCCTTGAGGAAGCGTTTCGTGCTTGGGTGGAGTCAGGAAGTACAGTATAACAGATCTAATGATAGCGTGACAATGTGAGAGAGCTGAATGATATGAGAGTTACTTCACTGTGGGGAGGGGTGCAAAAAAGCATGCTTGAGAGATTTCGGCTTGTTACTGGAGCACATGGTTTGGGTGGAGTTCTATATGTGGCCAGCTGATCTGAGATCAGCCGAATTGGAGCTGCTCCCCCTGGTAGACCACAGCCCAGAGGGTTGTGGTGATAGGTTGTGATGTTTGTGCAGTGTTAGATGTTTGGGGCTAACACATACAGACACGCATTCACAGACGCACTTCTCTTGCACGATAGATGATAAATAAATGTGAGTTAAGATGTTTTCTTCAGCATCTTCAGGTGTTTTTACACTGTTGTGTGAAGTTACACCTCAGATTAAGTTCTTACCCTGTAATATTTACGAAGTTCTGTTGTTCCAGCTGTCACTGGGCCCGGTGTGCAGGGTACAGCTAGACCCAGAGGGAACATGTGGTGCTAGAGAGTAATGTTCTCAATGCTGGACTACATGCTTATCAAGTGCTGTTTGTGCCCTCTGTGCATTACTCTGCCAGTAATATCATCCTGGTTTAGGCATTTGGATATGTGGGGAGGGCAACTATTGAATACATTGCTGACGGTATGTTTTAATGGTAGGGTAGGCACTTGCGGAGATGCTTGGAATAGCAAGCTAGCTTTGAAAGCATAAGATCCCAACCTCACCTCAGAGCGCTCTCCAAAGCCACGCCTCCAAAATACGTAGTGATTGCTATCGGGATGTGCTAGCATAACGAAAAATGGTTCTGGAAGGGATCATCTACCCTGTCTTTAAGAAATGATGGAGAGGTAGTCGCCAAATAAGGACCTGTTGGTATAGGGGTAAGGTTTAAGTACAAAGGGTCATTGGTTTGAATCCAGCGTAAACATGCAGCAATTAGAGAAAATGTAATAGCTGACCTAAGCTAAAACCTTACCAGATTTTCCATTGGCAGTCAGAATTCAACGTACTTTAAAAGTATTTATTGCAATCTGTTGCAATAAATGAAAACAATACACAGTCATCTAAATAAATATCTGTTATAGCAAACATTCTGCTCGAAGGCAATGAAAAAATATGGCAGCAAAATTCTAATAAAACTTGTTACTTATTAATACTGTCTGGAATTGTACAGACATTGTACAAGTTAAGGTTATTGTGTAAGGATTGTGTGTAAGATTATAAAGAGCTGAGCCTGTAAGAATGTGGATTTGGATTGTGGATTGCCATGATTTCATTCCAGCTCGCCATGGAAATCACTGGCGCGCCATTGGGCTGCCATGGCAACCGCTGGGCCTGAGACAATCCACCTCAGTGTTCATTGACATGCAGAAAGCGGGTTTGTAGTCTGGGGTGTGGTCACAACTGTGTCAGCCGAGGTCTACCAAACACGCGCTCATGTTCTCGCCTCTGTCGTTTTGAGCACAGCCTGGAGCGCTCTCCTGCAAATCTCTGAGGGAACGTGAAATTCCGCTTTGGAAGAATTACAGGGAACACGTAGAGTTTCGGCCATCTGCACTCCGTCAACGAAACTGTCCTCTTCCTGTGAATTAAAGCGGACAGAGAGATTCTCCACGCACAAACACAGAGTTCCTACTTTAAATTCTCCCTGTCATACCTTCTAGCGCAGATAAAAGTGGGCTGCTGGTCTTCTGACAGCTTGTTTAGGTGCTGAAAAGGAGGCGTGCGATGAGAGGCGATTGCTGGACGCCAGTGTCGGTAACAGGATTACGCTTCTAATCTTCCTAACTCGAGGGGGGGGGGGGGGTGGCAGAGGAACACTTGGACGTGTGAAGCGATATTACAGGCTGAAAACACCTGTGACATGCCCTCAGTTACCACAGAAAACTTCTCGGTTTAAAAAAACAAAATGTTTGTTTATTTAACGGAACTAAAATTACACTTTTCTGTGTTCATCGACACAGAGCCACAGATGCGGTTGATATTCCTTTAATGGTTTCAGATGGAGGGAACAAGTTATTGGTTTAAAGGGGCGTCTAAAGCTATTTATTTAGTTTAGTTTGTTTGTGTGTGTGTGTGGAGCTAGGTATTGTCTTTGCTGTGGGAACTGATAAAATAATTGGGTGACAGTGCAACAGATGGAAAATTTGGGTAGAGGAAAGTGCAACCACTTGTGCTTGAATACTACAAGGGTGTTGTCATCGCGCTCACTGTATGCGTCTCGCTGTCCCTAATGCTTTCCATCTCTTTCCAGACTCCTCCAGTTCAAAACCTCAGTAGAAACGCTGTTATAAATCAGTTCTTGTATCCAAAACAAAACTGTGTTGACTATTATATCTGATTAACCGTAATGCCATGATTCTCATGCATGTCTGATTTTGGCGTGAGGTTTTGAACTGGCAGTTTTCAGTTGTTCTGCCCTCATTTTTCCATCACTTGTTCTTTTTTGTTTTGGCTGATCTCTCTCTCTACCTCTCTCTCTCTCTCTCTACCTCTCTCTATCATTTCCCTTGCCTCACAGAGATAAAAGTGCCAATGACCCCATGATCTTTGACTCTTAAAAGAGCCAGGTTGGGCGGTTTCCATAGTAATAAATGGGAAATATCGGCTTTTTTGGCATTTTCTGTCTGTCCTCGAGACTTGCTGTCTGGACTGTGTCTCAATAGCCTTATCTCCATCCCTGCGTGCTCTCTGCTGTCCAAGAACACTCCTATGAGAACTGCTATTCAACACGTTACAAATTGCTGTTGCCAAAAACACAGACTTATCTTTTCTCATCTCTCTCTTTCTGTCTCCATGTGTTCATCTCCTGCTGGGATTTTCTGTCTGTCTTTATCTGCTCCCTTTAAAGTAATTTATTGGTGTTAGTTCTGTGTAGCCAGACCTAACTAGCCTGACTACTACTGCAAAATGTCTGGTTCACATTGCAACTTATTTTGACCAAGAACCGTCCATACAGACAAACTCTATCTGCCTGAAATGTAAACCGACCAATCAGATTTTTTCACGTCCTATTTAGGAATGAGTTTATCCTCACATGCGAAAACATAGTCACGATTATGTACATAGTCATTTTCTTTTAGTATTTTAGTCATGAATAGTAAGATAATTTGCCACTCGGTGCCACAATCAAAACTCTGAAGTTGCCTTAAGCCAGCCAATCAAATTAGAGTTTGCCAGACTGGAAAAAATGCTTTCCAATTTTGTGTTTAATATGTATGAGATTGTCAGTGGACAGATTGTAGCTGGTCTAAAGAGTGGGTAGGTGGATGCGGGGGTATAGGCAAACAGACAAAAAAAAAGCCAAGACAACAGCCAGTCGGGCCTGCAGATAGACAGACCGACAGGCAGAGATTTACCAGATAAACTGGAGAGAGAATACAGACACCATGCACAGTTGATGAACACAAACAAAAAGACGGACAGTTGGCCAACACCAACAAAGCTACTCCTCACAGTCAGATTTTTTTCATTTTAAAAACCCTTTCTGAATATTGTCTGCAGACTACTTGACTTCTGAACAGGGAAGTTATTTATCTTTTGTCTCATCTTACCTCCCTGTCTTTCAGAATGAAGTGGTGCCACATTGATGTCTTTGTAGTCTGAGTGATTGTTGATACTGGATTATTGTCATTTTCAAAGGAAAACACTGGATGAGTGTTCGAATGCCGTAGAGGAAGTCTGATGATAGGAAATAGCTTCTGCTATTTTTTCCTGCTGTGTTCTGGTAGACAACAGAAGCTTAGACAAAACACATGCCCATTTCTGTCTCTCTGTTATTTTACATGCATAAATATTTGCCTACAAAATATAGCCGTATATTTGTTTGATTAAATTATGATGATGATGAATTGGTGTCTATTCACACTATTCTTAACCTAGGGTTAACATCTTTTTTAACCCTGGGTCAAGCAATGTTTCACACTTGTAACTTTGAATGGAGGTTAGCACCTCTTTTAACCCAGAGTTTTAAAGACTTATGATGTTATACAGCAGTGTCAGATATAAACTATTTTCAGGAAGCAATATTTGCCCAGTGAAACGGATTTTCAGATACATTTTTGGGACTTGCCTAACTTGTTGCTTGCAGACTATATAATCTCCAGGCCTAGCAGAAGGCCACCGAACCTCCATGCTAAAATCCAGGATTAAACCCAGATTAAATGACCCTGAGTTAACAGTTTCAGGTGTGATAAAGCAATGACGCTGTGCATTTTACCCAAAGACTGCAGCTTTGGTTTTCTGCCTGTGTTGAGGACACCCTCCAAACTGTAACAGATG
>JAZGTI010008919.1:0-19515 GCA_036877585.1 Botia kubotai | reverse complement strand
GCTTTTTAAGGCCTTTCTATAATTTGAAACATTCTCCTTCCATGCTATCCGAAATACCTCCAGTTTTGTTTGCTTCCAGTTGTGTTCCATTTTCCGGGAGACGGAGGGTGGATTTATTGAAGTGCAAAGGTGAGTGAGAGATGCGTGGGGGAAGCAGCCGGGCTGGCTGCTGGTGCAGGTGCTGGTGCGGCTTGTGCTCGTAGTTGCGTTCCTCCTGGCGGCGGGAGTGTGCAGTGGCTCGTTCTCCTTTCTGCGGCTTTCGGCCACTCGCTGCTCTCTGTCTGCGCGGGAGACACGCAACGTACTTCCGGCTGGCGGCACTTTCAGGCTTCGTCCCAAGTCCAGTCTTTTCCTTCCTTTTCCCGATTCTTGCCTTCCTCTCCATCCGACTCTCAATCCCCCTCTTGGCGGAAGGCGGCGGCGTTTTAACGCCGTGCGGTGACGCGGCGCAGCTGTGCCCGGTCCGCCCATGATGAGCTCGGGCAGGTGCGGCGCGTCCGTTGCCAGGGCGACGCTGACTGCCCCGGTGCGCCTCGTCACAATATCATCAACATTAATACCATAAGACAGGATCAAATCTAAAGTATGATTACGGCGATGAGTTGGTCCTAATATGATATGCCACATTCATCCCTAAGGGAATGCAGCATTTTCTCCATGTGCACTGGAATGCGGCAGGTGCACTGGAGAGTCTGAATGTATTTCTTATTCACTTATACAGCCCCCAGAGTATTATAAAGACAGTCACATGCCTGGAACCTTCAGCTATAAAGCCCTGGTGATAGGCTGTTCCCTGGTCAAGAGGACTGAACCATGCACAAACCCCCAAAGTGTCAAGCAAGTCTTTGCATTCTTGGCAGGGCGTATCTAGCTGGTACAATCTTCTTATATATAGAGAGGTTAGCATCATAATTTCCTTATAATGTAACTTTTAATGACAGCCAAACCATCGGATGGGATAAGATGTCTATTTCCGGCATACACTTCAAGCCTCTATGTAGGTCCCATGAGCTCAGAAAAGGGTCTTATGTCTACAGCTGGCAAATACTTATCTTTACAAACATGATCAATGATGCTGACTTCAACTTCTGGGTCGAATAGAGCACTTACTGCAAAGCCATTGAGTTTACAATGGGTTAAAATTTTTCTTTCTATTACATTGACAATAGTCTCATTCGTTTCCTAGGTGCTGAGAGAATTCTGATGATGCTTCTCCTTGCCACTGAAAGTTTTGAACTTCATACAAGAAAATGTTCTTGTGTTTTTGCATTTCAGAGAATCAGATTCAACCTCTGTCATGTCATTATTGGAGTTTTGGAAAGAAGAGGGCTTGCTCATTGGTCATCCTGTTGCAGTGACCATTTCCCTGCAGCTTGGGTTTCCAGAGACATCCTTTAGTCAGGTGCCCCTCTTTGCCCCAGAGAAAGCAATGAGTACAGTTTTAAGGACCACCTTTAACACACTTTGGGCAGCCACAAGACTTTGCCCCCCTCTTTGGAGCTAGCTAGCTGCTAACAGTGCTTTGACAGGTATGCTCATATATGCTGTGTTTTAGTCGTTTATAATGGAGTCCATACTGGTAATTGCATCGATTCGATCTGTCAGTTGTTTGATTGGATTGTTCCAGTTTTTCTGCTCATGGGTTTCTTTCACTTCTCTCACAGGTTCACTTTCAGGCTGGACAGTGCTTTGTTTAGTACGAGTTACAGGACCCAGTCTTCGGACCCCCTTGCTCTCATTGCTGGTGATATTTGTTACATTTCATTGGTTGTGTCCTAGGCCCTGGTAAACAGTATAAAGAAAGACATCCTGAATAGTTGCTGAGCTGTATCTTCCATCAGTGGCAGCCTGTTTTGCACCAAAGACGATTTTATGTTCGAGACAAATTACTCTATATAAGAACTGCTAAGGCATTTAATTCTCACTCTGTTCATTGCACACATTCATTTCTGGAATAACTCAGTGCTACTTTTGTTTCCAAAATGTGACTGGAGAAACCCTTTCAGTTCCTCAATCATCATATCTTGCTATTACAGTCCCCCTCTGTAATTCAGCAACACAAACATTTTCTAAGATTCCATCTTCAATTTCCTATCTCACGCTGCTGAGGTAGTAGAGGTCTGCCTTTTCTGGTGGCAATTCTATGGACTGTTCCGGGGGGTTGCTGAGCTGTGTGTTGTCAGTGTTGTGTGCTTATTGTGCAATTGTTGTCAAAGGTTGTGTCAATGTAGCGTGTTGTATGTTGCAAAATAATGGAAAAGCCTTTTGCTCATTCATAATTTTTCTTCATAATTTTGTTATGTTCTGATTAAATTCTGGATTTGCATTTACTACACTAACCCCTTTCTCAGCTACAGCTGTAGTCTCTGTAGTGAAAATATGGTTAGTTGTAATGGATGTGCTGTGCTTGAAGTGTGTGCATTAACATCAACATTACCATCATTACATTGATTAACAGGTGCAACCATAAAAAGGCTTGTTTAACAGAATAAACAGTGTCTTTCAAAAAAAAATTCAATCATACCTCTATCCTCTGTTTGCGTTACGTGTGTACATAAAGGCATTGATGTTCAAAGCAGCCCACTTGTTCTCCAGCATCTAGTTTGGATTTTGGTCCCTGTCTAGTACTGGACCAATACTTTTGGCATATTTGACCTGAAATAATTAATCAGCAGACAAGGTCAGTAGACTCTTTCTGATGCTCCATTCAGGAGGTCAGGCAGACTGATTAAAATAATACCTGTTGAAACAGGGAAGGATTTAAAGACAACAGAATCCACTGAATCCCCAGTGGTTATGAAGGGAGCAGTCGCAGTATCACTGTTTTACCCCAACAACAGAGAACTGCATTTTTATTTTAAATGATTACAATGTCAGGACGCCGAGTTGATCGACTGGGTTTGTATTGTTTTCTGTCGGAGCGTGCGGTTGTTTGACAGCTCACCACGTGCTCCGGTGTCTGCGTCAACCCCTCTCTCGTGGTTTCCCCAGCTGTGTCAATTTATTCATCATCACACTCACCTGTTTAATCGCTCATTATCTTCCCTTTATATTTCCCTTGTGTGTTTCGGTCTTTGTCAGACTGTCATGGTCTTTACCCGTTTCCTGACCAGTCAAATCCTTTAGCCAAAGAAGTCTTTGATTATTTTCCTTGTCTTAGTTAGCATAGCTTAGTTTAGCTTAGCTTAGCGTAGCTCGTTTCCAGTTTAGTCTTAGCCATAGTTTAGTCACGCCAGTTATTTTGTCTCTCCCATCTCGGGAGTCCTTAGCTTTGTCTTGGTCTGGCATGTAGTTTTGTGTCTGTTGTCTTGTCGCGTCCAAGCTCCAGCTCGTCTTGTTGTTGTGTGTTGTCTTGTGTTTTCTAGTGCCCCAGTCCATCTGTTCCGGTCCTTCATGTGATTGTCGTCTGTCCTAAAGTCTGCCGTTGTCCACCTTTCTCATCTCTCCTGCCTTCCTCCGGGTTCTGGTCTCTGCGTCGTGGCCATTGTCGGCCCACTCTCCCGCTCTGCCTCGTTATCCTCCCGGGGTCCCGCCACTGCTGTCAGCACCACCATCTGCAGTGACCGGCTGCTCACCTGATCTGCCATTGCTGTCTTCACCCCCAACTGCAGTCACCGGCTGCTTACCTGATCCAACTCTGCTGTCTGCTGCACCGGTCATCTCCTCCGATCCTCCAGCCACACCGACCAACCCGGCCACTAACCTGTTGCCATCACCAGCACCCGATCACCGTCGCCCCCTGTCTGTGTCTGGCCGCTGCACCATCTGGTATCCTTCTCTCTGGCCTGGACTGCTCCAGTCATTGTGTATTTACCTGAATTGTCAAATAAACTGTCTTTACTTGCATTTGGGTTCTCTGTTCTCCTTTTGACCTTGACATACAAGCAGCATAAAAAATAGAATTAGACAAACATCACTCTGCCAATATGAAAGATGCATACAATTGTGAAAAACATATTTGTGCACATACATTTTATGTGTAACTTTAATTAATGTACTTAACTAAAGTTAAAAATACAAAAAAAAATTTACCAATAAATGAAAAGCAATTGTGTGCGCTTCTGAAATACAATTTTGTTTCTTTATTACAAAAACAGATCAAACAAATTTACAGCATTTACAGCACTACAGTCATAACCAGCTTCAAACTCAACAAAAAGCCAAGGGTTTTTTGGCTTAATAAGGTTCAGATTAATAATTAAAACTTTTATACCAGGAAGTCAAAAGAAATAGCTTCAAATTAAAATTCATACACAGATTAATAACAGACAGGTACAATCATGATGTACATCAATTAAAGAAAACAGAAAACGCCATGTAAAATGAGTGGTCCTGCATTTTATTTTAAAGGTCCATCAGGAAAGGTAGGCAACCATGGATTTTTCTAGCATGTTAATTTAGTGATGACTGTGTTGTGTTGTTGTACTTTCCATTAAAATAGTGAAGAGTGATTTTTAATATAGGTATATGTAAATTATTTGTAATCTACAGTATATTTGTATGTGACAGACTTTTCATGCTTTAAATCGCATGGTTTTCACATTCTAATGTATACATATCCTGTGCTGATTACGCTCAAGAACCAATGAGAATTGAAGCAATGTGCAATATACAAGTGAATAGTCAATAAATATAAGTCTTATTTCAAGAGTACAATCTTCCGTTTAGTCTAGTTAGTTTGTGTTTGTCCCGTCTTGTGTTTTAAGCTCCAGCTGCCTGTTGTCTTGTGCTTTGTGTTTTTCCCAGATCCCGTTTTTTCCCCGCCTGCTGTCCTCCGTCCTGGAGTCCGCCACTGCTTGTGCTGATTGCTCTCCCGTCTCTCTCCGGTCTGGTGGTCTCAGTTCGCTCCAGATCTGTCTGCTCGTCGTCACTGCCTCGCCCTCCTCATCGGCTCCCCTCCGCCAAACAATCAGCTCCATCTCCATTCTCCCACAACTCACTAACCACCCTGGTGTGCTGCTACTTACCTGTCTCCAGTCGCTGTATCTCAGCTCAGTTTCTGGTTTCTCCAGTGGAGGCATCTGGTCATTTCCTCAAGTGGAGGTTTGCTGTTACAGTCTGCTGGTTCGATCTCTCCTGTCTTCCATCCGGTGGTCTGGTGATCCTTGGCGGTGGTCTGTGGCGTCCGGTGAGCGAGTCCTTCCTGCATCTATCCATTTCTACTCATTATATCAATAAACTGTGTTAACGCATTTGGGTCTTCTGTCATCTCTGTGTTCTTTGTCGGAGCACACAGCGTTTTGACAGCTCGTCGTGTGCTCCGCCAAAAAACAATACAAACCCGGTTGATCACACCGGAGTCCTGACAGTACCCCCCCCCCCAGGATCGCCTCCAGGCGACCTGGACGGAGGTACACCCTTGCGCCTTTCTGTCTAAGAAGCTGAGTCCCGCCGAACGGAATTACGATATCGGCAATCGGGAGCTGTTGGCGGTCAAGGTAGCGTTGGAGGAGTGGCGTCACTGGTTGGAGGGAGCAGCGCAGCCCTTCTTGGTTTGGACGGATCATAAGAACCTCGAATATATCCGTTCGGCCAAGAGGTTGAGCTCGAGGCAGGCCCGATGGGCACTTTTCTTTGGTCGGTTCAACTTCTCTCTCTCCTATCGGCCCGGTTCCAAGAATGTCAAGCCTGATGCTCTCTCTCGAGTGTTCGAGTCCTCCGGGGAGAGTTCTCCGGCCGAGGCAATCCTTTCCAAGGGGGTTGTGGTAGGGGCTCTCTCTTGGGCGATCGAGCGTCGAGTGAGACAGGCAGGTAGGGGAGTCGAAGTGCCAGGAGGGTGTCCGGAGGGTCGTCTATTCGTGCTGGCTGCGGGCTGGCTTAATGTCCTCCAGTGGGCTCACTCGTCCAGACTGTCTTGCCATCCAGGGATTAGGAGATCATTGGCTGCCATCCGCCAACGATTCTGGTGGCCTTCTATGAGGCCAGACGTCAGACAGTTTGTGTTGGCTTGTTCCGTTTGCGCTCAGAATAAGACGTCCAATGCCCAGCCGGTTGGTCTGCTGCAACCTCTCCCCATTCCGACTCGTCCCTGGTCTCATCTTGCCATTGACTTTGTCACTGGTCTTCCAGAGTCCGCAGGTAACACTGTCATTCTGACTGTGGTGGATCGCTTCTCTAAAGCGGTCCATTTCATCCCTATTCCCAAATTACCCTCTGCCCGGGAGACTGCACAGTTATTGATCGACCATGTTTTCCGGCTGCACGGCCTTCCGGTTGACATTGTGTCCGACAGGGGACCGCAGTTCATCTCTCGTTTCTGGCAGGAATTCTGTCGACAGATCGGGGCCACATCGAGTCTGTCATCCGGTTTCCATCCCCAGACCAACGGGCAATGTGAACGGCCAACCAGGATCTCGAAAGAACGCTCCGCTGTCTGACGTCCCAACGTCCAAATTCCTGGTGCCAACAGCTGTCGTGGGTTGAATATGCCCATAATTCCTTACCAGTGTCTGCTACAGGTATGTCCCCGTTTGAATGTTCTCTTGGTTTTCAACCCCCTCTTTTTCCCGCTCACGAACCCGAGGTTGCTGTGCCATCGGTCGCGGCCTTCATCCACCGGTGTCAACGCACCTGGAGGAGGGCCCGGCAAGTCTTGGCCCGGACGTCCCGACGCACTAAGGCGACCGCCGACCGTCATCGGACTCCTCAACCTCGGTACATTTGTGGACAATGGGTGTGGCTCTCTACCAAGGACCTTCCTCTCCGGGTGCCTTCTCGAAAGCTGGCTCCCAGGTTCATTGGGCCATACCAGATTTCCAAGGTACTGAGTCCGGGGGCGGTTAGGCTCCGCTTGCCCCCTTCCCTTGGTTGGGTCCACCCAGTTTTCCATGTCTCTCGGATCAAGCAAGTGCGGATGTCCCCACTTAATCCACAACCCTCTGCCCCTCCTCCTGCCCCACCCCCTCGCCGGCTCTTGGATGGCGAGCCTATCTACACTGTGCGGCGAATCCTTGATGCTCGCCACCGAGGCAGAGGGTTCCAGTATCTTGTGGACTGGGAGGGCTATGGCCCGGAGGAAAGAAGTTGGGTCCCGTCCCGGGACATCTTAGATCACTCCTTGATCGAGGATTTCCGTCGTCGGCAGGGTGTACCTCCGTCCAGGTCGCCTGGAGGCGATCCTGGGGGGGGGTACTGTCAGGACTCCGGTCTGATCAACCGGGTTTGTATTGTTTTTTGTCGGAGCACACAGCGTTTTGACAGCTCGCCATGTGCTCCGGTGTCCGCGTCACCCCTCCCCTCGTTATCACACTCAGCTGTGTCTTGTCATTGTAATCACACTCACCTGTTTCAGATTGATTATCTTCCCTTTATAGTTTTCCCCGCTGTGTGCTGTCTTTGTCAGATCGTTGAGCTTCATAGCCGTTCCCTGCCCAAGTCTTTGTTTTTGCTACAAGCCTCTTAGCTTAGCGTAGCGAGTAGTTTAGTTTAGTTTATTCTGTGTTTCTCATAGTCATAGTCTCAGTTTAGTTGCGCCAGCCTCCCGTGCTTCAAGCTGTTATTTACCGTGCTTCAGACTGGCCTTTAGTCTAGTTAGTTTGTGTTTGTCCCGTCTTGTGTTTTAAGCTCCAGCTGCCTGTTGTCTTGTGCTTTGTGTTTTTCCCAGATCCCGTTTTTTCCCTGCCTGCTGTCCTCCGTCCTGGAGTCCGCCACTGCTTGTGCTGCCTGCTCTCCCGTCTCCCTCCGGTCTGATGGTCTCAGTTCGCTCCGGATCTGTCTGCTCGTCGTCACTGCCTCGCCCTCCTCATCGGCTCCCCCCCGCCAACCAATCAGCTCCATCTCCATTCTCCCACGACTCACTAACCACCCTGGTGTGCTGCTACTTACCTGTCTCCAGTCGCTGTATCTCAGATCAGTTTCTGGTTTCTCCAGTGGAGGCGTCTGGTCATTTTTCTCAAGTGGAGTTTTGCTGTTACAGTCTGCTGGTTCGATCTCTCCTGTCTTCCATCCGGTGGTCTGGTGATCCTTGGCGGTGGTCTGTGGCGTCCGGCGAGCGAGTCCTTCCTGCATCTATCCATTTCTACTCATTATATCAATAAACTGTGTTAACGCATTTGGGTCTTCTGTCATCTCTGTGTTCTTAACAAATACCTTAGTATAGAAATTTCAATTTCATCCCATTACAGCAGGTATGAATATTTCTTTTGCATATCAGAAATGTACACATTCTATAAATAAATTCATTAAAATGTTTGATCAGGCCACAAGCCTATGATTGTGTTTTTTGATTGGTCAACTACAAGTGCAACATCTTTACCTATTATGGTTTTTCCACAAAAGCTACAACTGTTTAGTATGAATGGGCAGATGATTGACTGCTTCACTGGGCAAACTGGGACATAACTTGGAGTCTGAAAGAAAAAGTTCATGACCATCTGTCTATTAAGATGTGACAGCTGACACCACACACACTCTTCAGCCTGCGGCACCTTAATGCCATCTGCTGCCACACTGACCCTGCTGAGAGCCACAAGCTATCAGACAGAACAAACACATCAAAAGACAGACAGACAACAGACTGAAAGAAAGAAAGACATGTAACCCTACATTGATAGCACTTTATTTTACAGTCCTTCTTTACATGTACTGTACAAACCTTGTACTTACATATAGAACAACTCTGTACCAACCCTGACCCTAGACATATTGTTACCAGTATTTTGTTGGGTAAGTACACTGCAACCTTACAGTGTAACCTTACAGTGTCTTTGGTTACATGTACTTACTGTAGCATTAGCATTAAATTATGCATAATTACATGCAACCAAACCCTAATCCTATTGTAAATACATGTACATGTTTTTAATTATTATTACTCTATACTTAAATGTATAAATACATTGTAACAAGGATACCTTAAAATAAGTGTAACCTAAAAAAATGGTGATTTATTTAATTCTCACTTAGCACAATCATAGAGAATGTATTTGATGTTTAACACATAGTACTCTAATATGCAGTAAAGTTTTGGACCATTGAAATTTAACAGCTGGGTTGTAACAAAACATCGAGTCACGTGTTGTCTTAGACGGCACAATCTGTTTATATCTGCCTCAGACATATTGCACACAAAATTTTAAAACATTTGTGAAAATTGCAAGCTTCAATTCACTGTGTTGATTAATATGCAACCATTTAGTGAAGGGTGCCCAGTACTAATTTTTAAAGCTGCAATCCACAATTTTTTGGTTAAAAATTAACAAAAGTTATTGAGCATGTCAATAATAAATCAGTGTTCACCCCGATTTATATCGGTAAGCTTATAATATAAAGCTTATAATGATTTATAATTTGAGCTGTCATGTCCAATTTCCAAGGAAATGTAAGTTTGGCTTAATTTTAGTTCAACATAAGTGAAGTATGTAAAGTAACTGCTATTTTATGTTCAAACAGAGATGGCGATAGAGAGGCAAGTTACAGATTACAGCTTTAAATAGTAAAAACTAAGTTTACTCTGGTTGGTCACTTTTTTATGTTAGTCAGACTTTTTCTGTGTTAATGGATGGTTCTTCAACAGAATACAGAATGCTACAAAAATAAAATAAGTTGTGTGACATCAGTTTGGACAAAATCACATATATACATGGAGGCTAGTGCTTTTGTCATTTATTTAGGGTGATAAGAGAGACCCAATATATATTATCTTCAATGCTGTTGTCATTTACCTATGTTATTTACATATAGGTAACCTATATGTCATTTACCTATTTGTTGAAACACATTCAACTTTATTAAATGACATCTTGTTTCAATGAATTATGTTGTCCAGAGGAACATCTAAACTGCTTTGCATGTTTCATAATTTCATAATATTTATGGAATTTGCATAAATTACAGTAAGTACAGTTGAAAAGAACATTTCAGACAATTTCTAAAGTACCATTTTAAGAGTATTGTTTTGGAAAAACAGAGCCTAATATCAAGAAAATTGTGACAACAAAAACCTCCAAACCACAATGTAGAAAACATTTCTCATAGGCAAGAGAGCAACACTCAGATAGAGACACAGAGAGATAGAAAAAGAGTTTTTCCACTCTTAATGTTTTCGGAGCCATCACAAAGTCTGGGCCTAGGGGAGGGGGGAGGGGGGAGAGAGAGCGAGAGAGAGAGAGAGAGAGAGAGAGAGAGATAGAGAGAGAGAGAGAGTTAAAGAAAGCAGTCTCGCTGCAAGGGGAGAAAAGAGCTCGGCAAACAGCGCACACTCATTTTGCCAGTAATATTCTGAACACGGAGAGTTGGTGCATTTGAGCCGGAGAAAACAGTTTTCTGCACACAGAGCACAGAGACAGACGCAAACAGAGTGAAGGCGTGAGAGGAGAGGGAAGGATCTTTGTGGAAAGATGGACTCAGATTCTGGAGACCAGAGTGAGGGAGAACTCTCTCCAGGTAAGGGATCAATTGACTCTTTCTTCTTGATCTCATGTTTCTCACACTCCGTTCGGCAGCTGTGTAGCAGCGCAGGCGAGCACAGGCACATGCTGTTACTTTTCTCATTAACACATTTAACATGCATCGTACGCGTCTTTCTCGCCCGGCGTGACAGCCTGTGACAGCTCGAGCTGTGCCGAGCGCTCATAGCTGTATTTATGTGGAGGAACAGTTGATATGTGATATCCGAGTTTGTTAAACGCAAGGGCGATTGAAAACGGAACAGCAGTGCTTTGCTTTGTTTTATGATTAAGGTGACTGGCAAACTCTGATATTCCAAAGGTTTTGCAGACTAGAGCTGATTATGATACAGCTTGTATTAATAAAGAAGCAAAAGAAAAAATGTAAAAAAAGAAAAAAAATGTAGTCTTCCTGAAAGAGTGAAATGACTCAAAAGATGTCAACTGAGATCCTAATTGTTTCTCCTAGAAAGCCGTCTCCTACCTCTTCATTTTTATCCCATGTTTTGGTATACCTTAGAAAAACACCTCAGTAATCTTACGTTTGTCTCCACTACAGTTTCAGAAGAGATTTTAACAATGTCTCAAGCTAAGTCTGCAATCAAAATTCAAGATTTCCGTATGAACATTTGTTATCAAACTCAATATTCTACTGTACACAACAAACATTGTGCCTTATTTGTGTCTAGTTTTGTTTCATTCATGAAGCAAGGAAAATAATTCAAGTCAAAACTGGTGACAGAAACTTACAGCCAGCTTTTTGTGCTTGCTTTGTATTTTCCAGAGAGTCCTAGCAGATTAAGCCAGTCAGAATGTTAGAACTACTCCATAGACCATTAGTTAAGAACCTTCATTTTTCAGACATTCCACTTGAAAATGTTCCACCAGAAGTAATACTTAACGGAATAATTTACTCAAAATGAAAATAATGATTATAAAATAATAATGAATGTCTGTCCTTCTCACATTTAATTAGATGGGCTTTGATTGCTGAGATCCTACTCCATTGTTGATGAAACATAACTGGTAACGTCAGTTGTAAGTGTTTATATTAACAGGGCGTCTGTCAGCCCTCATTTGGTGTGTCTGGGCTTTTTAAGTGGATCTATGTGGAGTTCTGAGGGAAGGTTTGAGGTCTTCAGCTACTGTGAGGTTTGGCTAAAGGTTTTCCTCACATATCTCAGGACTGGAATGGGAAGAGGCTCTTTCATGTTTCTGTTCTTCCAATAGCTGATTGAGTTGTGCTCTCCATTTTCTGTGGCTGACAGTCAGCAGTTTTTCTATAGTTTCAGCCTCAGATGTCACACCCGCAGACCACCCAGGTCCATACACTGGCCGTCTGATTCAGACTGCAAACAAAAATGGCACGAACTGGCTGATTTTGTCAGTTCCGAAAAATAATGCTGTGTTTACAAAGTACCTGTTGGTACAGTGAGTTTAGGAAGAATGAACTAATCACTTAATTCACCAAAGTTATGTCTGTGAAATAATCAGCACTTACACAACTGTTCTGGTGCCAGACTTTAATTGGCTGCATTCCAAGATTGCCAGTATTTAGTATAAAAGCACTCTGCAGTTGTTGGTATTATTCAACAGAATAAGAATCTGAGCTGTGACTTTGCCTATATAGTAAGTGGCAGTTTTTTGACCTTTTTCTTTAGGATAGCATAGATTTTTTTCAGCAGCTGGGTAGCTGAGAAAAACTATACAAACTAACTAGCCATTTTTTGTATTATATTTTAAATCACTCCACCCCTGATCGGAAAATAACACACAATGCTCTGTGGTTGGACATTCATGTTTGTCCGACAGTTTATGTCTGCATAAAGTTTGGTGAAACAGGGTGGACTTCAATACTTGCTGTCAAATTAAGTATTGATGTCTGTACACTTTTAACCAATAAGTTTCCATAGCTTTTCCATCCCTTGATTTGAGGCATATTTCCATGACCATGCATTCCCTGAAACATCCATATTGAACAGTCATTTGTAACAACTTTACCATAAAACTGTCTGCTGTGTTTTACAATCACCATATGACTTTTAGCACTACTGTGTTACACAAAGAAAACACTATTGTCAGACATTGTAAAAAACAGGAAAGCATGTTTAAACTATTTAAACTAGAGATACAGATTTAATTAAGTTGTTTTGTCATATAAACCACACTACACCACATATTATAACCATCAACCATCAAAACAAAAGCATGACAGGCTGAGGGTGGTCAGAAAACAATGTGAATAGGTAAGCTATTTAAACTCATTCAATAACGAAATAGGCATCTTGAACTTGCCTTGTTTATGTTTGATTTATGCTTTTGTTGTTAAACACGCATAACTGTATAGAAAATAGTGAGTAAGTAGTGATTCGGGCTTTTATGACATTCAATCTTTAGTTTGAGAGTTGAATTGTGTGCAGCAGCCACAGACTGGTGCTACGCTCTGATATCTCTGTTCTACACAGTCTACATTTTTAACGTCCCGGATCTTTCTTAAGCAACTTGTTACACATTGTACAGCATATTAAACTTAGGTGTGTTGAACATTAGTTTTACATTAGCAAACAGAGGTTAGAAACGAGAGGATACATTCTGAAAACACAATAAGGGAAGGAGTTGTCTCCCCTCCAGGGACGATAGAAATCAGTCACAGGGAATTCACAAATCATGTTCACGGCTGGGGTAGCTAGGGAAAGTTTTATTACCAGTATGTTTATCACATTATTTTGTTTATTCTAATTGAATTGGCCACAAAGGAATGCAAAGTTAATGCTAAATTATTACTGATATGTGACTATGTTAAAATAAATTCAGTAAATGTTAAATGAATTGTGCGTTAACACTCCACAGTTTTACATGTTTAAAACAATCATGCTAAAAGTACAAATTTAATGTACTCACAGTATTTGCAAAAAAAAACTTTTAATGTGTAACATGAACAGTGTTAATTACCAAAGTACAAAACAAGTGCAATATTACATTAGCATTACCGACACATAATACACACAACCTACACAGACCCACACAAGTCTACAGTGAGTGAACAAAACAACAACAGAGTGGCATGCAATACAATGTGTCCATGTGTGTTTTCATGGTTTCTATGGTAGTACAAGCAGAAACCTGGCATAACGCGGATATTACGTCATTGACAAGCAACAAATGACCTGAGACTTTTGACTAAAATTTTGATTTCTCTGGATTTACAAATATTTACAAAACATTGGCGAAAATGTACAGTACCATTCAAGAGTTTACTCGTCAAAAGACTCATTCCTATTAATATTTTTTTCACATTTTAGAATAATAGTAAACTCATCAAAACTATGAAATGATACAAATGTAACTTAGGGAAATATGCAGTGACTAGAAATTTAAAAATAAATTAAGTGTAAGTGTAGTAAATTGTGTAGTGTAAGTACATTTCAGTATTTGAAGTGGTTTCAAAGTGCTTTTTTGATACTTTAATACAAAAACTTACATACACACACTTGCATTTAATTGTATTTACGCAATTATCATTGTCATTTATGCGTAATTTGTTTTCTGCTTTCCCACAAAAAAATTACTTTGTGTCTCAAAGTGAGAGTGGTGTGGACCAGCTTTAAACCTGAGTGAGCCAGTGCCACCCTGGCCCTTATGTAGCCTCGCCCCTGTTACACACACACATTTTCTCATAGCCATGCTTTAGTTATGATGACTAACCGCACGACTGATTAAAGACATGACACAGAGCCACATGTACAATGACAGAGAGAGTCTAAACTTTTAGTTAACCTTTAGAGGAAGCAGTTGCTCTTTCATAGCTCAGAAGACTTCTTAGTTATGTCTCCTTTAATTATCCACATTGCTGCAGATGTTTCTCCTCAAATTCCTTAAGAGAATTAAAAGTACACAGTTAATAGCAGACAGTAAGGGCAAAAAAAATAAAAAATGAATGTGATAGAAATTATCTGAGCTAGACTTTCTCAGATTTTCATGAGACATGTGCATGCTAAAATGTGCACACTGACTTTTGATTGCAATCTTTGAGATCCATCTTACCCAGCTAACAATTTTAGTTTAAAATATTTTTTCCATAACATTTCCATTAAATAACAAAAATGTTTTAGGAACATTAAAAAAATTTTTAGATGTTGTATTAACGTTGTAACGGAGACTCAGAGTTGTGAGAATCCATCTGCAGCGTCTTTATTAAGAATGGTTAAAAAACAGGCAAAGGGTCAAAATACCGGCAAACAGTGCAATAGGGAATAGACAAGCTCAAAAATGATAATACAGGCAGTGGTCGGGGCAGGCAGCAAACAATCATAAATATTAAACAGTCACAGTTCAGGGCAGGCAGCAAACAATCCAAAAATGTAATCCAAGGCAGAGTCAAAAAGGGCAGGCAGCAAACAATCAGAAAAAACAGAAACAATCCAAATAGAAACCAGGTAAACAACAAGGGAAAGCGCTCGGAAACGTTAGCCAGGGCAAAACAAAACGTCGCAAAGGGGTTTATATAGCCAGCTTGATTGGGCACAGGTGTTGCAAACAGGAAGTAATCAGTCCTTGGCACGAGCTCATGGGATATGTAGTTCAAATGGGAACTAATACTCTGGTGATGGCTCTCTCTGGTGGTGCGGAGGCGGAGCGGCGGCCTCCTCCATAACAAATGTTATGCTTGGTTATAGGATCAGTATTCAAACATTTTTAATACTGTAATCGTTTTTAAAACGTTCCACATTTTTGACATGATATATAACGTTATAGAAACGTTCTACAAATGTTATTGCATGAACAATTTTGATAACTTTGAGAGAACTTTTAGAGAACATTAGCCAACATTCTGAAAACATTCCCTGTTAGCTGGGTTAGGACAGTCTGAGACATTTTGGGGTTCTCTTTTGACACTGGAGACATTGCTGGGGTGTTTCTCTCAGATTTAAGCAAAAGCTTCCACTTGCTCTCTACTTAATATAATTCTAGTAAGTCTGTCCATGTTTGTTGATAGTGCAGAGTGTAAATCTGCAGACACACAATGTCTTTTTTTCTAAAGCCCAGCAGTTTTTAGTGGATACTGCTGAAATATTTGCTTTGGGTCAGGGTGTGTGTTTTAGTAATCAAGGCTCTTATCTCTTTCCTGGGACACGTGTCCATCTTTAGATTCCCTTCCTGGAGAAATGTGGTGTTGTGTCAGCAAATGTTAGTATTTATCCGATGCTGCTGTTTTAGAGGAAATAACCGTGTGTGTGTGTGTGTATGTGTGTGTGTGTTTGGTTCTCAAGGCCGAGCAATCCAGCAGACACACAAAGCAGTAATGTTCACTGTGTGTATCTCTACACAAACTCTCAGCGTGTTAAAAAATGATGAAACCTTAAACCATCTGGCTTATTAAAGCCAAGTTTTTAGAATTAATCAGACTTCTCTTTGAAGGAAAGACCTGAGTCATTTCAAACAACATTTTAAACAAGTGGGCACTCATAAGCACCTTTTAAAATAACAAAATGTCTAATGGGACACAGCAAGACAACATTAAATGCCATCAAGTTTTCTCTGCATTAAACTAGGAAAGGAGAACGTATTCTAACATCTGGAAAATCACACACACCCGTGCTGGCATATGTGTTTTATGAGTATTCTCCATAGAATAACAAACTGTATGAAAACCTTCACAGAAAACCTTTGGCATTTAATTAACAAAAAATCACACTGATGTATGTTTTTAAGCAGTTTAGTTTATGAGGACACCAGAGGTGTCCCTGTAAACCATGTTTACATTGTTATACACCTCATTATACACATTTGTGTATAATCTTGTATTCCTGTAAACCACATATTCAAAAACTTTTAAAAAAGTGTAGGTTTAATATAATAAACATAGATTTTATTATAAATTTGGCTTTAAAAAAACTCAGAGAATCTGGAGAACCATCATGGACTTTAGCTAAAATAAGTTTTAAAAATGACTAACTCTAAAAATTAACATTGTTCTCTCAAACATTTGTTTAGAACTCCATTTTGAAGTTTTAACAAACCCCTAAGCAGTTTGTTTGAGAACCGCCAGTGAAGTGCTGCCATACAAACACTTCCAATGATTATGGAAATAATAAAACAATACATAACAAAAACAGCTGCTAGAAGATATTTAGTTGGTTCACAGCCACATACTCTTTTTAATGAACCACAACCCATTATTGTTATGACTATAGCAGAGACTGTAAAGGCTGCAGTTGTGTTTCTAATAGCAAAAAGCTTATTAACATTCATAGTATTTTTGAAGTATGTATATTGAGTACAGTATATACATTTTCTGTATGTAAACCATGGACAACCAATTCCCAGAATGTGTAATATGCAATAAAGCACACATACATTTAGATAAGTGTGTGTGTGTGTGTTGATGATATTATAGAAGAAAACTCACACTCACACCACAGTTCCATTCTTCAAATGATTGTGGGGAATTCATAGAATATATGAGCTCTATAATTTTAAAAGCATCCATTTAGAGAGCTGTGAGTGAGTAAGCGAGTGAGACACACACACACACAGTGTTAAGGGAAAGCTGGCAGGACTGACTGGGGCTGAGAGCTTTTCTGGACAGGAACTAACCCACCGAGTAAGAGACTGTGGCCAGTCTTACTTCTGCACTAGTGACACAAGTTGTCTGTACCCACAGTAGATGTGTGCTTTTCTATAACAATCTGTAGGAAAAATCCTGCATTTAGGGATGTTCTAAAATGAACAAACAGTTTATCTGAGACTGAATAAACTCTTCCCTGTTTGAGAAATTCATTACTTAAAATACCAAACAGGCTTTTAATTCAGTCAAATTATGTTTTATTTTCAGTCAAATAATGTCAGCAGGGACAGAAAATATCATTCGTCTGGTATGAAAACAACTGAGGTTATTTGATAACAGACATAGCTTTCGGTGTTCACAGAAATGTTTAAGCTCTTATCAAAACAAGCTCTTACTGGCTTCCGTGTGACAGAGAGGTAGAGCTGTCAGTATTTTAATATATCTAAAAAGAGAAGTGTGACTTTCTAGCAGATCAAATAAACAGCTTTAAAGCTTGTTTCTCGCTGTAGTTCAGATGCTCGTGTTCTGATTATAGGAGTCTATCAGCACTGAAGCACTAGACTGAATTCTGAATCCTGGATTCTGGAACAATTAGGTATCAGGATTCATCTAGCAAAATTTGTTGGGAGGGATGCAAAAGCTGTTAGCTACCAGATAAAAATCAGCTGCTGGGTGCAAACCATCTGCAGTTTCCGCCGAGTCTGGAAAACACACGTGTGCCAAACAAGAGGAGCATAACTGGGCCCTCAAAGCCTCCCTTAAATCCATATAATCACCCTGGGCTTCTCGGCTGCTTTTCTGGAATAAGATGCATATATCTGACGTTGGTTGGCCAGTCCTCTTACAACACGTGGTTTTCTTACTTTGTTGTCCTATTTTTAGGCTCACCAAAGGCTAAACCATCACAGATCAGATTGATAAATCATAACAGCATATGAACAGGGAGTTATTTTACTCTTCAAATTTATTGTTATGTTTGAATAGATTTAGGGCTGAATTATTTCAGCACAAAAATATTTGTCGTAGTTGCATACATCTGTAGTCTAAGTGCTATATTTCAGCACTATATGCATTTACAAACTATCCAAAATTTCTGTGCATATTTGCAGCACTAACCAATTTTCTAAGATGCCTAATGTACCTGATATAGTGAATCAGGTAACCAAAAAACAAGGACAGTGAGTAACCACCATCAGTGGTTGCAATTCTAAATAAATTTTAAATTGAGTTCCCTTACCAAGATTTTGTTTAAGGTTAGGCTACATGTGGCAAATTAAACCAAAGAAAACACATACTAGTTATACATGATGATACAAATAATAGAATGAATATACATTGTTAAAAAAGCGCAGAGCAAGATGACTTTTGATTTTACTGAAAAACCTTTTTTTTTATTTTACTGAAAAACATACTTGGCAGAGTTTGCTGTAGATATAAAATCATAATTTACTGTATTGAAGAAATTCTCAGTGGGGGTTGGAATAGATTTCATAATGCAGGACATGAGCCAATACAAAATCAGAGATTCTCATAAGTCATAAAAACAACAGCAGTCTTCATAAAATAATATTTCTTTCCAAAATAAAACTGCTTACTGTCAGGCACCTTACGGACAGCTGCATAAGTAAACAATTTCTGTCTGTCTTTTAAACAAATTACATTAATAACCTTACATACCTTATGTCAAAACCTTTTTACTGTACTGCTTTTACCACATGACTTTTATTCAGTCAGGCAATCAGCGATATCTGTGTCACCGTCCAATAAATTGATTTAAATAAAATACCACAGGGCAAAATCCAGCATTTCATGGACCTAAAAACAGACCCTATGTGTTCTTTATGTAATCTGACGTTACAGGGAGCCAGAATAAACAATACACACACTCACTGATGTACCATCAACACTTTCACTCAAAGGTCAGAACAAAGCTGAACTCAACTCAGAACAAATATATATAGACTGTTAAAAAGGTACAGGAGTTTTTTAATTTTCAACATGTACTTAACTATGGGCTTAGGATTTGGATGCATGTAATTATGTAATGTATTAATATCACTATAGTAGGTACATGTAATGTGTAACAATGAGATTGTAAAATTAAATGTTACTAAAAAAAGAGAGACTAGTAACACTTTTAATTCCAATATTGGCATTAGCATGTGTTTCTTGCTAATGATACTCTAATCAGCACAGAAATACACAGAATGAATTAGATCAGGGATAGGGACGCTTGTTTCTGGAGGGCCAGTGTCCTGCAGAGCCAACAACCTGTCTCTGAACGTGGACAAAACTAAAGAGATGGTTGTTGACTTCAGAAGAGCACACCATGACCACTCTCCACTGAACATCGACGGCTCCTCTGTGGAAATCATCAAGAGCATCAAGTTTCTTGGTGTTCACTTGACGGAGAACCTCACCTGGTTTAGATGCATGTAATTATGCATCTAAACCAGGTTATGCATCTAACACCAGCTCCATAACCAAGAAAGCCCAGCAGCGCTTATACTTTCTGAGAAGACTAAGGAAAGCACATCTTCCACCCCCCATCCTCACTACATT